>CAUYRH010078550.1:0-44780 GCA_963574655.1 Perodicticus potto
CTGTGGCATCACAGCTCACAGCAACCTCCAATTCCTGGACTCAAGCGAGTCTCTTGCCTCCGCCTCCCAAGTAGCTGGGACTACAGGCGCCTGCCACAACGCCCGGCCATTTTTTGGTTGCAGCCGTCATTGTTGTTTGGCGGGCCTGGGCTGGATTCAAACCTGCCAGCTTAGGTATACGTGGCTGGCGCCTTAGCCGCTTGAGCCAAAGGCACTGAGCCTGAGCCCAGGATTTTGAGATTGGCCTGGGCAACACACCAAGACTCTCCTCACTTTATCTCAAGACTCTGTCTTACCTTGTCGCCCTTGGTAGAGTCCTGTGGTGTCACAGCTCACAGCAACCTTCAGCTTCTTAGTCTTAGGCGATTCTCTTGCCTCAGCCTCCCGAGTAGCTGGGACTACAGGTGCCCGCCTCAATGCCTGGCTGTTTTTTTGTTGCAGTTTGGCTGGGGCCAGGTTGGAACCCGGCACCCTCGGTATATGGGGCTGGCGCCCTACTCACTGAGCCATAGGTACTGCCCTACCCCTTAAACTTTTTTTTTGCAGTTTTTGGCCGGGCCTGGGTTTGAACACCTCTGGCATATGGGGCCGGTGCCCTCCTCCATTGAGCCAGAAGCGCTGCTCTACCCCTTAAACTTTTAACCACTATTTTTAGCTTACCTTTCCTGATTCTTGCTTCCTGAATCAATTATTATTATGATTTTTGGCAAATGGTTATTTTTCCAGTTCCATCATTCCTTCTGTGGTTCATTAATTGAATTTCTACTATGAGGAAGAACTTTGTCTTTGTGTATACGTTTTTATATTTGTTTTGAGGGCGGCACCTGTGGCTCAAAGGAGTAAGGCGCCGGCCCCATATGCCGGAGGTGGTGGGTTCAAACCCAGCCCTGGCCAAAAACTGAAAAAAAAAAAAAAAAAAAGGCTTGGCACCTGTGGCTCAAGCAGCTAAGGCGCCAGCCACGTACACCTGAGCTGGCGGGCTCAAATCCAGCCTGGGCCCGCCAAGCAACAATGACGGCTGCAACCAAAAACGTGGCCGGGCATTGTGGTAGGCGCCTATAATTGCAGCTACTTGGGAGGCAGAAGCAGGAGACTCGCTTGAGCCCAGGAATTGGAGGTTGCTGTGAGCTGTGATGCTACAGCACTCTATCCAGGGTGACAGGTTGAGGCTCTGTCTCCGCCTCCCCCCCAAAAAAATATATATATATTTATTTTGGATTCATAAATTTTTGGTTTATTGAAGAGGTTATAATTCTTTATCCTCATTATCTTGATAGGGCTGCATTTGGCCTGTTGATATTTGATTTTGATTATGGTATGTGTATTTTGGTTAAATGAAATCTTCAAAAATATTTATATACAGTATTTTCAAAAAATACTATTTTAAAAAATATTCAAGGTCAGCGGGGATGGCTCATACCTGTAATCCTAGCACCCTGGAAGGCCCAGGCTGGTGGATCCCTTGAGCTCAGGAATTTGAGACTAACCAAGCAAGAGTGAGACCATGTCTCTACTAAAAATAGAAAATCTAGCTGGATGCTGTGGCACATGTACTCCCTGATACTTGGGAGGCTGAGGCAAGAGGATCGCTTGAGTTCAAGAGGCTGAGGTGTTGCTGTGAGCTATGATGCCATGACACTCTACCAAGGGCCACAGAGTGAAAAAAAAATCAAATGTATTGATTTCTTCAGGCTTTGGATTTTGTCATATTTGGGAAGCTAATTCTTTCCTATCTTAAATCCAGTTACACACTGTTAATCACCTGAGTACCATGATTTTCTGACCTTTGCTGTTTGCTCTTTGAGCCTTTGAAGTGGCTAGGAATAGAGAAGAAAGATGCAGAGAAGTCCATACTGAAGTCTTTGCTGTGAATAGCCAAAAGCACAACTATTGAGGCATAACACTTACAAAAAAAGAACATAACCCTCAGAAATGGACATTCTTAAGTGTATTCAGCCATCCTCCTCTTTTTTTGAAAGAGGAGAGCCTTGTTGTGTCGCCCAGGCCAATCTCAAAATCCTGGGCTCAAACAGTCCTCCTGCTTTAGCTTCCTGAGTAGCTTGGCCTACAGGTACCTGCCACCTATGCTGGTAACAAACTTCCTTTTTTGAATCAGCATGCTAAATGTATTTTATCTTTTCTTAGTGATTCACAACACAAGAAGCATTATTACTACTTTTTTTTTTTTTTTTTTCAGACAGCCTCACTTTGTCACCCTTGTTAGAGTGCCATGGCATCACAGCTCACCGCAACCTAAATCTCTTGGACTCAAGCAATTCTCTTGCCTCAGCCTCCCAAGTAGCTGGGACTACAGGTGTCCGCCACAACACCCAGCTATTTTCTGTTGCAGTTGTCATTGTTTAGCTGGTATGGGTCGGGTTCGAACCCACCACCCTTGGTTTATGTGGCTGGCACTGTAACCACTGTGCTCTTAGGGCCAAGCCTATTACTACTTTTTTTCACTGTGAGTGACACCTGTTGTATCTCTGGAATTAAATAGGGTTGTTTCTTTTTAGGTTGAGTGACTTGAGTCTACTCTCTGTAATAATAATTATTATTTTTTCTTGTAAAGACAGATTCTCATTTTATCGCCCTTGATAGAGTGCTGTGGCGTCACATAGCTCACAGCAACCTCCAACTCCTGGGCTTAGGCGATTTTCTTGCCTCAGCCTCCCGAGTAGCTGGAACTACAGGCGCCCGCCACAACGCCCGGCTATTTTTCTGTTTTGCAGTTTCCCTGAGGCTGGGTTTGAAGCCGCCACCTTCAGTACGTGGGGCTGGCGCCCCCCTCGGTGAGCCACAGGCATTGCCCTATAATTATTTTTGAGTTTTATTTTTTTTCTGTTTTCCTTACTGTAATTTGCCAGTCAGTTAGCTGTGCTTCCTTTCTGTTGTCAGTGCTTTGTTTCTAATTACTTCTTCCTCCTTGTTTGTTGTGAAATTGGGGAACTAGATCCATTTCTAGTAAGTTTATTTGTCTTAAGCCCAACATAAGTGTGAGGTCCTGGGAGTCTACCTTAATGAGTAGATGGGTTGTATGCTTTTCAGCACTCAGACATGGCTTTCCAGGCCTGATTAAGTGGCATTGTTGGTGGTAGTGAGGGTTTCTATGCTGCTCTTCAAAATAGGCCTTGAAGAGATGGCAAGAGATGTTATTTAATAGAGAAAGAAACTGAGGACAGGGGCAGGGCAACATACCTGGTAATTAGAGAGCTAGAATTTGAATCTGTCCTCTCTCAATCCATTGTAATGAACATTGTTTTTAGTAATATTGCCATGACCATCCACTAACTTGCTATGTTATTTCCTAGAAAGCTGTGTTGTATACTGGCTTTAAGTACATTTCTCTTATGGACATCATTAAACTTAAGTTTTTTTTTTTTTAGAGATAGAGTCTCACTTTATTGCCCTCGGTAGAGCGTTGTGGTGTTACACAGCTCACAGCAACCTCCAACTCCTGGGCTTAGGCGATTCTCTTGCCTCAGCCTCCTGAGTAGCTAGGACTACAGGCACCTGCCACAACACCTGGCTATATATATATATATTTTTTGCAGTTCGGCGGGACCAGGTTTGAACCCGCCACCCTCTGTATATGGGGCTGGTGTCCTACTCACTGAGCCACGGGCGCCACCCTAAACTTAAGTCTTAAAAAGAAAGACAAGGCTCGGTGCCCATAGTTCAGTGAGTAGGTCGCTGGCCACATGCAGTGAGGCTGGCGGATTCAGGCCTGTCCCGGGTCAGCAAAAACAACAATGGCAACTGTGACCAAAAAATAGCCCGGTGTTGTGGCAGGTGCCTGTAGTCCCAACTACTTGGGAGGCTGAGGCAAGAAAATCACTTAAGCCGGCTTGGTGCCTGTGGCTCAAGCGGCTAAGGTGCCAACCACATACACCAGAGCTGGCGGGTTCGAATCCAGCCCGGCCAGCCAAACAACAATGGTGGCTGCAACCAAAAAAAAAATAGCCAGGTGTTGTGTCGGGTGCCTGTAGTCTCAGCTACTTGGCAGGCGGAGGCAGGAGAATCACTTGAGCCCAGGAGTTGGAGGTTGCTGTACGCCATGGCGCTCTACCCAGGGCAACAGCTTGAGGCTCTGTCTCATAAACAAAAGAAAAAAAGAAAACCACTTATGCCCCAGAGTTTTAGGTTGCTGTGGGCTGTGACGCCATAGCAGTCTACCGAGGGCGACATAATGAGATTCTGTCTCAGAAAAAAAAAGAAAAAACATATTACTTATTAGGCAGATTACCTCATGCATTATTTTTAAGTTCCTATTGGCCTACAATGTGGGATCCAGTCTGGAAGTGTTAAGGAGGTTGGGGCCAATGGATTTATTTATTTATTTATTTATTTTTTTATTTTTTTATTGAGACAGAGTCTCTCACTTTGTTGCCTTCTGTAGAGTGCTCTGGCGTTGTAGCTCACAGTAACCTTAAACTCTTGGGCTCAAGTGATTGTCTTGCCTCAGCTTCTCTAGTATCAGGACTACAACCACCAGCCACAATGCCTGGCTATTTTGTTTGTTTGTTTGTTTAGCTGAGTTCAAACCCACCAGCCCTGGAGCATGTGGCTGGTGTCCTAACCACTCACCTACGGGTACCCCGCCAGGGCCAATGGATTTAATGATAGTAAAATAGACAATTAATTAATAGTGACACTAATAATTATATTATCATATGTAATGCTATTTGTTTGGAATACTTTTGTATGGTTGGTTCCTTCAGGTCTTAGATTAAATATTGTATCCTCAGAGAGCCCTTCCCTGATTTGAAATTACCTTCTCCTGCTTACCCTCCCCATTGTTTCATATATTTTAGTTATGGTGCTTACCACTTCTGGAACTATCTTGCTTATCTATTTGTTGTTTGTTAATATCCAGTAAAATATAAGTTTTGTGTAATTTTATTCTTTGTGCAACTTTGGGATTTATCTCATCTCAAGGGCGTAAGAATAGGTCTTTTTGAACTGCCTTTGGGCTGGGTGAGGTGGCTCACGTTGAATCCTAGCATTCTGTGAGGCTGAGATGGGTGGATAGCTTGAGATCATTAGTTCGAGACCAGCTTGAGCAAAAGTGAGACCCCGTCTCTACTAAAAATAGAAAAACTGAGGCAAGAGGATTGCTTGAGCCCGAGTTGAAGGTTGCTGTGAGCTGTGATGCCACGACAGTCTACCTGGAGTGACAGCTTGAGACTGTGTCTCAAAAAACAAAACAAAACAAAATAACAAAAAAAGTACTTTTGGGTGGTGCCTGTGGCTCAAGGAGTGGGGCTCTAGCCCCATAGACCAGAGGTGACGGGTTGAAGCTCGGCCCAGGCCAAAAACTGCAACAGGTGGGTGGGTAGAAGAACTTCCTCTGAGCACTTTCCTTTATCATGCCCAGGGACTAGGCTTTCTGAAGGCCTTGAGTCTTGTATACCTCTTCATCCACAGAAACTATAATAGTGGTAGTATAGAATATGGTGTATGTTCAGTAAAGATTTGTGAAATGAATGGACAGCTTATAATTATTTGCTAATTTGTGCCAGGCACTGTAATGACAAAGTATTAATTTTTTCACTTGAGATGAAATTGTAATATGTTCACTTGAGTATGTTTGAAATTTGTAGTCTGATGCTTTAAAAGGGTAAGCATATTACATACTTGGATTATTACTGAGTAATAATAACATTTTACATGGTATAGTACTTTGTATTTTTTTTACCAAAATTTTTCAATTATAGAATAGCCAGTCTATCTACGTTAATTCCATAGAAAATATTTGAGTCTTTTTTTTTTTTTTTTAAACCTGTTTGGCAGAGAAAGAGGACATTCAGGCTACTATTTTGTTTGCTTTTGTTTTATAGTCAATATTTCAGGTTCTATTTTTAGCACAGAAGCTGCATTGGTCCAGGAAGAAGACCAGGCAACAAACTGTTGTGACCGCAGTTTAGTTCGTTTTGCTGGCCAAGTGCGGAATGCATTGGGAAGAAGAATGATTTAGTTCGATGTGAGAGCATGAATTGCATTCCTCTATTCCTGGTCTATGGCAAGAAGCTACCTAGCTATTTGTTCTTTGTTTTGTGTTAGTTTGATATAATTCGCATGGTGGATAAAATGAAAATATAGACATGCCTCAGAGAAATTGTGGGTTTGTTTCCAGACCACAGTAAAACAAATATTGCAGTAAAGCAAGTCACATGAATTTTTTTCATTCCCAGTGCATACGAAAGTCATGCCTACACTTTACTATAATCTATCTATTAAAATAGTGTTCAGTGGCATTATGTATAAAAATGTACATAACTTACTTTATTTTTATATATTTATTTTTTTGAGACAGAGTCTCATTCTGTTGCCCAGGCTAAGGTGCTGTAGCATTATAGCTCACAGGAACCTCAAACTCTTGGGCTTAGGCGATCCTCTTGTCACAGTCTCCCAAGTAGCTGAGACTCCAGGGGCACACCACAGCGCTCGCCTGTTTTTCTTGTAGAGACAGGGTCTTGCTCTTGCTTCTTGAATTCCTGAGCTAAAGGGGTCCTCCTCTCTTGGCTTTGCAGAGTGCTAGGGTTACAGGTGTGAGCTGCCATGTCCCACCTACATAACTTAATTAAAAAATACTTCACTGCTGAAAAATGGCTAACTGTGCTAATCTTTGTTGGATAAAGTGGATAAAGTGTCTTGCCTCAGTATTGATTGTCTGCTGACCAGTTAGGGTAGTGGTTGCTGAAAACTGGAAGGGGAGGTGCTGTGACAGTTTCTTTAAAATAAGACAACCCTGAAGTTTGCCTTAGCAATTGAGTCTTTTCATGTATGATTTCTCTGTAGCGTATGGTGCTGTTTAATAGTATTTTACTCAGAAGTAGAACTTTTTTCAAAATTGGAGCCAATCCTCTCTATCCTGCTGCTGCTTTATTAACTAAGTTGATGTAATATTGTGAATCCCATGTTGTCATGCCTGAGCAGTGTTCACAGCATCTTCACCAGAAGTAGATTCCATTTCAAGAAACCACTTTCTTTGCACTACCACAAGAATCAGTTCCTCACCGTGAGCTTGTAGCAATTCAGTCACATCTTCAGGCTCCACTTCTAATTCTAGTTTTCTTGCTGTTTCTATGACTTTCTCCACTGAAATCTTTTTTTCTTCCCTCTTTTTCATTGAGATAGAGTTTTGCTCTTGTTTACACAGGTCTCAAACTTCTGACCTCAAGCAATTTTCCTGCCTTGGCCTTCCAGAGTACCAAAATTACAGGCATGAGCCACTGTGCCCAGCCTCTACTGAAATCTTAAATCCTGCGAAGTATTTTTTTTTATTATTTTGAGACAGAGTCTCACTTTGTCACCCTCTGTAAGTTGCTGTGACGTTATAGCTCACAGTAACTTCAAACTCTTTGGCTCAAGCAATTCTTTTGCCTCAAGCCTTCCTAGTAGCTGAGACTACAGGTGCCTGCCATAATGCCTGGCTATTTTTTTTTTTGTTGTTGTTGTTTGTTTAGCAGGCCCAGGCTGGGTTCAACTCCCCCATCCCTGGTGTATGTGGCTGGTGCCCTAACCACTGAGCTACGGATGAGGAGCCATTAAATCCCTCAAAATCATCAGTGAGAGCTGGAATCAACTTCTTTCAAATTCCTGTTAATGTTGGTATTTTCACTTCTTAGCATAAATCACACATGGTCTTTTTTGAGGACAGAGTGAGGACAGAGTATCACTCTGTTGCCTTGGCATTAGCCTAGCTCACAGCAGCCTTAGACTTTTAGTCTCAAGAGCTCCTCCTGCCTTAACGTCCCAAGTAACTGGTACTATGGGGTGCCCACCACGATGTCTGACTAATTTTTTCTATTTTTAGTAGAGATGGGGTCTCACTCTTACTCAGGCTGGTCTTGAACTCCTGAGCTCAAGCAGTCCTCTCATCTTGGCCTCCCAGGAGTGCTAGGATTACAGGCGTGAGCCACTGTGCCTGGTGTGAAATGGGTTTCTTAAATAATTAGACTGGAAAGTCAAAATTACACCTTGATCCATGGACCACAGAATGGATGTTGTGCCAGCAGGCATGAAAACAGTATTAATCTCCCTATACAACTCCATCAGAGCTTTTGGGTGACTGGGTGCATTGCCACAAGCAGTAGTAGTTTTTTTTTTTAATTTCTTATTTTATTTATATTTTATTAATTTTTAATTTTAATTTATTTTTTATTTTTTTGTTTTTGCAGTTTTTTGGCCGGGGGGCAGGTTCGAACTCACCACCCTTGGTATATGCACTGGTGCCCTACACCCTGAACCACAGGCACCGCACCAGACAGTAGTAGTTTTTTTTTTTTTTTGTAGAGACAGAGTCTCACTTTATTGCCCTTGGTAGGGTGCCATGGTGTCACACAGCTCACAGCAACCTCCAACTCCTGGGCTTAGGCGATTCTCCTGCCTCAGCCTCCTGAGTAGCTGGGACTACAGGTGCCCGCCACAACGCCTGGCTATTTTTCTGTTTTGCAGTTCGGCCGAGGCTGGGTTTGAACCCACCCACCTTTGGTATATGGGGCCGGTGCCCTACTTATGAGCCATAGGTGCTGCCCAAAGCAGTAGTATTTTGAAAGGAATCTTTTTTTTTTTTTTTTTTTAAAAGACAGAGCCTCAAGTTGTCGCCCTGGGTAGAGTGCTGTGGCATCACAGCTCACAGAAACCTCCAACTCTTGGGCTTAAGCGATTCTCTTGCCGCCTCCTCCCAAGTAGCTGGGACTACAGGTGCCTGCCACAATGCCCAGCTATTGTTTGGTTGTAGCTGTCGTTGTTTGGCAGGCCAAGGCTGGATTCGAACCTGCTAGCTTAGGTGTATGTGGCTGGCACCTTAGCCGCTTGAACCACAGGCTCTGAGCCTGAAAGGAATCCTTTATTTTGAATAGTATGTTTCAACAATGGGTTTTCAGTATTCAGTAAACCATGCTATAAACAGGTGTCGTGTCATCAGGCTATGTTCCTTTTCTAGAGCACAGGGAGAATAGATTCAGCATGATTCTTAAGGGCCCTAGAATTTTCAGAATGGGCAATGAGCATTGGTTTCAACTTAAAGTCACCAGCTACATTAGTCCATGATAAGAGGCACCCTGTTGTTTGAAGCTTTGAAGCCCAGTATTGACTTCTCTCTACCTGCTAAAATCCTAGGTAACATCTTCTTCCAGTGTAAGGCTATTTCATCTACACTGAAAATCTGTTAGTGTAGCAGCCTTCATTGATTAGGTCAGCTAAGTCTTCTGGATAATTTGTTGCTTCACCTTGTATATTTATTTTATGTAGACAATTTCTTCAATTAAACCTCATGTATCATTCTCCACTAACTTGACTTTTCTTCTGCATCTTCCTCACCTCTTTTGCTCTGGATTAGGCTTTGGTTTAAGGGAATGTTGTGGTTGGTTTGATGTTCTGTCCAGACCACTGAAGCTCTTTCTCCATAGCAGCAATGAGGCTGTGTCACTTTCTTATCATTTGGGTGTTCACAGGAGTAGCACTTTTAATTTCCTTTAAGAATTTTACTTTAGGCTCGGTGCCTGTGGCTCAACGGGCTAAGGCACCAGCCACGTACACCTGAGCTGGCGGGTTCGAATCCAGCCGGGGCTTGCCAAACAACAATGGTGGCTGCAACTACAAAAAAAAAAATGTCCAGGCATTGTGACGGGCGCCTGTAGTCCCAGCTACTTGGGAGGCAGAGGCAGGAGACTTGCTTGAGCCCAGGAATTGAGGTTGCTGTGAGCTGTGATGCCACAACACTCTATCCAGGGTGACAGCTTGAGGTTGTGTCTCAAAAAAAAAAAAAAGTACTTTGCATTCACAACTTGGCTTACTGGTGCAAGAGGCCTAGCCTTTATCCTGTCTTGGTTTTTGACATGCCTTCCTGTCTGACCATCATTTCTAGCCTTTGATTTAAAGTGAGAGAGGTGTGACTCTCTCTTTCACTTGAACACTTAGAGGCCATTGCAGAGTTATTATTATTTTCTTTTTTTGTAGAGACAGAGTCTTACTTTATCGCCCTTGGTAGAGTGCCGTGGTGTCATACAGCTCACAGCAACCTCCAACTCCTGGGCTTAGACAATTCTCTTGCCTCAGCCTCCTGAGTAGGTGGGACTACAGGCGCCCGCCACAAGGCCTGGCTATTTTTCTGTTTTGCAGTTTGGCCGAGGCCGGATTTGAACCTGCCACCCTCAGTATATGGGGCCGGCGCCCTACTTGATGAGCCACAGGCACCACCCTCATTGCAGAATTATTAATTGACCTAATTTCAATATTGTTGTACCTCAGGGGAGAGGGAGAGAGATGGGGTATGGCTGGTTGGTGGAGCAGTCAGAACAAAGACACTGTCTTACATGAGTGGGATGAGTGGGATGCATGATCATTGGCATCCCAAAACATAACTAATCAGAGATCACTAATCACAGATTGCCATAATAGGTATAATAGCAATGAAAAAGCTTGAAATACTACGAGAATTAACAAAATGTGACAGACACAAAGTGAGGAAATGCTATTGGAAAAATGGTGTTGATAGATTTGGTCTACATAGGTTTGCTATAAATCTGTTTGTTTCAAGAGGTAAAAAACTGCAGTATCTTTGAAGTGCAATAAAACGAGGTATGTCTTTAGAGAGGCTAGAGGTAAAGTGAGGAAAAATTCATCCTCTTTTACTGCCCACAGGTGTCTTGTTGAGAAGTATATATAACCAGTTTTACCCTTTGTCTTTCTTTTGGGTTTGTCCCATTTCAAAGGTTTGTGATTAGATCTTATTGAACTCTTCTTGAGCGCCTGACTTAGGCACCCAGGGACTAGGTTCTGTCAATTCAGGAATTACTTAGAGTATGTTTTTACTTGGTTGTTTTCCTTTTCCTAAAATGATTTAAAAAATCATAGAATATGTCTTGGCACTTGTAGCACAGTGGTTACGGTGCCAGCCACATATACTGAGGGTGGTGGGTTCGAACCTGGCCTGGGCCAGCTGAACAGCTGCAACAAAAAAATAGCCGGGCATTGTGCTGGACACTTGTAGTCCCAGCTACCTGGGAGGCTGAGGCAAGAGAATTGCTTAAGCCTAGGAGTTTGAGGTTGCTCTGAACTGTGACGCCATGGCAGTCTACTAAGGGCGACAAAGTAAGACTCTGTCTCAAAAAATCCCCCATAAAGTAACAGGCTTTTCCTGCCAGTCATCAAAAGGTAAAAGACTTAGGGGGCGGTGCTTGTGGCTCAGTGGGTAGGGCGCAGGCCCCATGTACCAGGGTGGCTTGGGTTCAAACCTGGCTTCATCCAAACTGCAACAACAACAAAAAAAATGGCAGGGCATTGTGGCGGGCACCTATAGCCCTAGCTACTCTAGAGGTTGAGGCAAGAGAATCACCTAGGCCCTGGAGTTGGAGGTTGCTGTGAGCTTGTGATGCCACGGCACTCTACTGAGGGCGATAAAGTGAGACTGTCTCTGGAAAAAAAAAAAAAAGGAAAGGTAAAAGACTTAAAAAAATCAAGCAATATCGGTTTGTGTGAACTTGAGCATCTAATATTATTTGTTCAGCTTTTTTCTTTTTTTTAAATTATTGAACTACACTCAGAAGAAGGGTAGAGAGCACAAGGAAGGGACAAAATTATATTCTCAATGTATGTAGAAAATAGAAATAATGCTTTTGAATATGTAGACAAGATAAAAGGGTCAGGTTTTGTGATTATTATACAATCATTAAAAACACTGAGGTGCTTTGCTGCTGTCAGTGTAATAGCGTGGTCAAAGTAAAACCTCCAAGTATGTTAAGAAATTTGAGGCAAACAGAATCAGTTATTTATTCAGGATTACACATAGCAAATTACAATGAGCATATAGATTTTCTAATTATCTGATATTTTATCTAATGAGTTAAAATTTGTGAAGGACCTAAGAATACAAAATATTTAATAGGGTTTCTTAGCTGTGCATAGTAACTGGTCCATAAATTCTTGTTATTAATTACTCAGGAAGAGGGTTTATTCTGGTTACTAATAATTTATATTCTGATTCATTTGAACATAGAGGCATAGTAATAATTTTTTTTTTTTTTTTGAGACAGAGCCTCAAGCTGTCACTCTGGATAGAGTACTGTGGCATCACAGCTCACAGCAACCTCCAATTCCTGGGCTCAAGCGAGTCTCTTGCCTCCGCCTCCCAAGTAGCTGGGACTACAGGTGCCCGCCACAACGCCCGGCCATTTTTTTTTTTTTGGTTGCAGCCATCATTGTTGTTTGGCGGGCCCGGGCTGGATTCGAACCCTCCAGCTCAGGTGTATGTGGTTGGCGCCTTAGCCCGTTGAGCCACAGGCGCCGAGCCAGAGGCATAGTAATATTTGTATTAATTTTGACAATATGAAAATGAGATGAATTTCAGAACAAGCTTTAACAAGTATTTTCTAATATAGGCTTCTGTGTTTTAGATTTCTACCTTCATGACTTTCAGGCCATCCTTGGCTTTAGAAATTTGAATCTGATTCTATTTTCTTTTAAGAGCCTGTATTTTCCTTCGCAGATGCTTTGCATAGTAAGTACAGGTCATACTTAGCATTATGTTGAATGCTAAGTTTACTTCAATGTTTGGCATGAAGTGATTTGTATAGTATTAAATAAAATGTTCTTTTTTTTTTTTTTTTTGAGACACAGTCTTGAGCTGTTGCCCTGGGTGGAGTGCCATAGCATCATAGCTCATAGCAGCCTCCAACTTGGGCTCAGGAGATCCTCCTGCTTCAGTTTTTTATTTTCTAGTAGAGAGAGGTGGGGGTGGTAGGGGGTTTGGGGGGAGTGGGGGGGGGGAATCTCACTTTTCCTCAGGCTGGTCTCGAACTCGTGAACTCAAGCAATCCACCTGCACCTGCCTCAGCCTCCCATAGTGCTTGGATTATAGGCGTGAGCCATCCAGCCAGGCTAAGTAAAATGTTCTTATACATTGTAAGCAGTGAGGATGTCTCTGATATAGTTTTGACATGTGAGCATCATATGTATTTAACTAAATTTCTTTTTTTAAGTATCAAAGAATGGAAATATTTTAATATTAATATGACAGGAAGTTTAGGATCATTCTCATAGCACACTCCCCGCCTTCCCCTCAATGGTAACTGCTGGTGGAGATGGAATTCTTTCTGAGTTAATAAATGCTGTCACCCATTCCCTTCCCCCATTCTTACACTGGAGCCTAGTTTGCCTGCAGCTGCAGTGCTAGGCATCTTTCAGGAAGTGACCTTGGCTTGTATTAATCAAATTCAGAACACACAAAAAAAGCTCCTTGCTAACATGCTGACTTGATGTAAAATTTTATCGTATCCATTTTCTTTCAAAATGAGGCCATCTTGTAAAAGAAAACAGAAGACTTCTCTAATGTATGTATAAAAAGCTTTTGCAAGCCATGTTTAAAAAAAAAAAACCCAACTAGGTCTATTTTAAAATGTAGACTTTTTTATTGCCAAATATGCATAAGCTTAAATCATGAAGGTTTGGGAATGGTTACTAGAAAATTGCTTGTTTTAATGCTGAATTGAGAAATAACTGTCAGTATCAAGTTTATTTACTATTTTAACAGACATTACATTGCTGTGCAAACTTTATACACTACAAAGTTATTTTGGGACCCTTTGGCAATTATATATTAAGTAAGGTACTTTTGTATATTGGTTACTTTTGGGTTTTTAGAAATAACTGATGTCTTAGTTTGCTGGTTTGTATACGAGCTAATATCCTACATGACATTATAGGTAATGGTGGTGCCTACAAGGGAATCTAAACATAAATTTAAGCTGGTAAGTCTGATAAAATTCTTTTACCTGTTGTATCAATGGGAGAAATATTGCTAACTACAGATTCATTAGCTGCTTATGTAGACTTTAAATTTAACTGATTATTTTAATGACAGCAATTAATATAGCTATTTCACTTTTATCCTGTAGTGCTGCAAAGCCATCTTGGGGTTTTTTTTTTTTTTTTGGCAGCCATGTTGTTTTTTATTTATTTTTGTTTTTTATTTATTTATTTTTTTAGAGACAGAGTCTCACTTTATCGCCCTCAGTAGAATGCTGTCGCGTCATAGCTCACAGCAACCTCCAACTCTTGGGCTTAGGAAATTCTCTTGCCTCAGCTTCCTGAGTAGCTGGGACTATAGGCCCCTGTCACAACGCCTGGCTATTTTTTTTGTTGTTGTTGTTGCTGCTGTTGTTGAAGTTTGGCCTGGATCTGATTCGAACCTGCCACCCTCAGTATATGGGGTTGGCGCCCTACTCCTTTGAGCCACAGGCGCTGCCATCAGCCATCTTGTTTTTAAATGAATTATCTTGAAGGTATATATAGAAGAGGTCTTCATTTTAGCCTTGGTCATTGTTAAATATAGAATGTTGAAAATAGTAGTTAACGGATTAGTTTATTTATTTTTGCATTTGGAGGAAATTTACATAAATAGGGAGCAGTTGTATTTATTGCCAAAGGGTTCACTTAGGAGTTTATGGTATAGGGGATTACTTTTGGGTAATGAAGTGTTTGGAGAGGAGAAATAAAGGAAAAGAAAGCTTAAACCTTAGGGGCCCCACCAGACTTGCTATACATCTACAATATGAAAAAGGCACAGTGCATGTTCACATGAATGATTCGGGGAGGGGGTGGGAAACGTATAGAAATTATAAATTGGGGCATAGATAAATACTTAAATGTCTTCATTATCTGAATTATTTTTAAAGCATTTACTGGAAACTGATCTAGTTTTGTCTTTTATCATACTATAAATTGTTCTTAGAATTGTAGCCTCTTGGAGGTAAATCTTTCTCCTGAACCTGCCTAAGTTCATTTTTGTCTTGATACTAGCATTATTACTGGTTTAATAGATACTACAACATAAAGAAGCACAGATTTCAAGAAAAAAAGATAATTACCTGATCATTTCTTCCCTCAGCCACTTGCTTAAAATATGTGGTCTTAAGTAAAAATTTTACCTTGAACTTGATGTTCTTTGCCTTCTATACCCATTTCCTCCTTCAATGAAAAGAAAGAAAGAAGAAAATGGTAATCTTTATAAAAAGGGAATACATGCAGTCCTGGTAGCCAATGAGTTAATGTTCATTTGCAGCCTGAGGGGTCAGCATGCTGTCTCTGTTTCCTGATTGGCTGTTAAAAGGTGAAATTGAAACCACTGTAAACTTTTGACCCTGTAGCAATTCTTGTGGAACGCCTTCCACTGGTGGAGCCCAGAGCTTTGCTCACCTCCCCACCCAACCCTCCCACCCTCTTTCCTGTATTTATTTTGTGTGGTGGTGGAGTGCTGCATACAGGTTTTTTTTTTTTGAGAGCGAGAACAAGCATCAGCTAGCAGCTTGATTTCAGGCCTTGCCATTAGGAACTTCAACTCAGCCAAAGATATGGGGCCTGTTAACAGATTTTTTAGTTTTCTCCTTAATCTCAAGGTAACTAGAAAATGCAGAATAATTTAGTGCCATTGTTCATCAGTGGATAGTATCATTGTGTAAGCAAAATGTATGGAATAATTTCTTGGATGTGTTAAGATAAAAATAGCTTTTATTTTTAGCAACCTTTATGCACCTCATTTATGTTTCCTATGTCCTTTGATTTTTTGATGCAAATGGCCAACATTTTATGAAAGAGTTTTCTCCCTTGCCTCAAATGGCATTTTGCTTATGATAATTCTGTACAATAATTGCTGAAATCATGCAGTCTAATTTCATTAATCCTTTTTTTCTGTTTGTGATAAGTGGTTTTGGATTAGTCTTGCTTTCACATCTAAACAGTGCTTTATAGTTACCAAAAGAATCCTACGAAAAAGATAGGGTAGTTTTTCTCTGTTCACTTTTTGAATACTGTCATGGGACTCTCTTCGACTTTTGGTTTTTCCTTTTATCCCTGATATCTAGAGCAGTGTGACATGTTGATGATTAGTACATACTTACTGTATGAATATAGCTTTCATTTCATGAACTTTAGTGTCTATTCATACTTGATTTTTCTTTCACAACTAATTAATGACAGGAACCATGACTTGCTCATATTTCCAAGTGCCAGAGCCATGCTTGGCATCTAATAGATACCCAGTAAACATTTAATTTACATTGAATTAAATGTCTTTTGCAAGGTCACTTCATGAATCTGTACTTTATGAAACTTGAGTTTTATGAAGCTAAAACTTGTTTTCACTGCATCATTTATATTTTCAGTTTGGGCTCAGAGCCCGTAGGTCTGTGATTAGGGCGCTGGCCACATATACCCAGGCTGGCTGGTTTGAACCTGGCCAACACCAGCTAAACAACAATGACAACAGCAACAACAACAAAATAGCTGGGCATTGTGGCGGGCACCTGCAGTCCCAGCTGCTTGGGAGGCTGAGGCAGGAGAATCGCTTAAGCCCAAGAGTTGGAGGTTGCTGTGAGCTGTGATGTGACGGCCCTCTACCGAGGGTGACATAGTGAGACTGTCTAAAAAAGAAAAAAAAAAATTTTTTTTTTCAGGTTTATAGAACCATTGAACCTAGTTAAGAAAAAATAAATTTCCAGATTGACTCCATATAGAGCTAAATATTAATTTTTAATTATTAAATAACTATGTAGAAGAAATTATTATCAATTGGCTTGATCATTTTCAGTATATGTGATAGGATGAATGGTAATTTATGTCAGTTTCTATAATCCTGTTATTTTATTAGACATGCCTATGCTGTCTCCCTTCCCTTTCAGAAGCATTATAGTATTTTAAAAAGATTGTAATCAGTGTCTTACTGATGTTTTCCTGGTACCAAATACTTTTTACTTACTCAAACACATAATAATGGACTAAGTAATAAATAAAATATTTTTTTAACTAAGTTTATACAGATCAGTGAAGTATGATACCTTTTCATATTCTAAATTTTCATTTTTTAAATGATTTTTAAATTATTATTTTTTCCCTTCCAGAATAGCTACAGATTGGCTGAAGTTGATTTTTGCAAGTGACATCTGTTGTTACAGTTTTGACAAAGGATATAATTATTAGTTGATAAACACTCTTAACTGCGAAAGAATGTTAAATTTAACACAAATATTATTTAAGTAACCTGAAATTTAATTTGGGAACCATTTTACTTTGTAGTGCTTTGAAGATTAGTGGGCAATAGCTGACTATTCTCACTGACGGTGGTTTCCCTTCTCCATAATTTCAGGGAAGTGAGGAGAGGTAGTCCCTGGGAACAATGCCAGCAACAACTTGGAAAGAACAATTAGTTTAATATGATTAATGGTAGATTTCTTGACCCTTTTGCACATTCAACAACAAAAGAAAAACATGTTCATAATATTCAGTGCTTGCTTTTTGTCCTGTCAGTATTTATAATCATAAGCATTATGTAGTTAAAAAAATTATTTTAGGCTAGGTGCCTGTGGCTCAATGGGCTAAGGTGCCAGCCACGTACACCTGAGCTGGCGGGTTTGAATCCAGCCCGGGCCCGCCAAGCAATGACGGCTGCAACCAAAAAATGGCCGGGCGTTGTGGTGGGCGCCTGTAGTCCCAGCTACTTGGGAGGCGGAGGCAAGAGACTCGCTTGAGCCCAGGAATTGGAGGTTGCTGTGAGCTGTGATGCCACGGCACTCTATCCAGGGTGACAGTTTGAGGCTCTGTCTCAAAAAAATAAAATAAAATAAATAAATAAAAGAAAAAGAATCACCTTAAAAAAAAGAGAAAGAAAAAATGGACAAAGGGTGTGAGTAAGCAACTAAAAAAGAGATCCATATAGAGCACCTGACATGATGCTAAAACTCAGAAAAATGCAAATTAAAGCAATAAATAAGACTTTTTTTTTTTTTTTTTATCCATTAGATTCACCAACACCAGTGAGGAGATCAGTGGAATGTGGTTCTCTAGCTGTGGTTCTTTGTATGTGTGTGTGTCTGTGTGTGTTTATTTTAATGAGTTAGATCTGTGTGTTTGTCCCAGAGGCACATTCATAATGTGTTTTTAAATAAGAAAATCAAGTGAGAGTATTGAGTATGATCTCCTTTAAAAAGATAAACAGATCGGAAAATGCTGTCTATAAATTTGTGTAAGTTTGTATATACATGGAGATGGGTAGGAAGTGTGCACGCTGAGCCCTAAACCTCATCACTACAGGATGGGAACCAAGGGAGGGAGAGAGAACACAAAACGTTTTCTTTATACATCTTTGTGTTGTTTGATTATTTATTCCCAGTACATATTACTTTTATAATTTAGAACTTTACAAATACGGTCAGTACTGAAAGTACTGATTAGTGCACTTTTTCTGCTACAGTCTGGCCATAATGTTCAAATCAGCTAGAAAATAATTTCATGATGCCGAGGCTGCCGGTCAGGCATAAGACAAAGCAGTGTAATTAACACCCCCACCACCGACCTCATAGTCAATTGTTCATTTCTGTTTTTTTGCAGTTTTTGGCCAGGGCTGTGTTTGAACCTACCACCTCTGGCATAGGGGGCTGGCGTCCTACTCTTTTGAGCCACAGGCACCGGCCTGTTCATTCATTTCTTACCTTGGTTATTTAAAAAGGAAACTTTTATCAGCTGTCTGCTATGTGTGCAGGCTTTCTGTGTGCCCTGGCTTTGAAGCCTGCACACTACTATTGTTTCGACTCTGACCTATTTCCTCCCAGGCCAGGTGGGATCGAGCACCTTCTGGAATTGTGCCTCCATGGCTGGGAGGTCTGGCTGTCAGGCCCTGGGTTGTCACCTCAGCCAGCAGGGCTCTTTGAAGACCTACCCTCTGAGAACAAGGAGACCTGGCCTGACACTGCACGGCTGCATAGTACGGAGCTTTCTGGACCTGGTGTCCAGGTGGCAGAGCTCCAGCCAGGGCCGTAATCCTCAGTGAATTAGGTGATGACCTGCCGTCCTGCAGCCCTGCCCATGTGTGATGTTGGAGGTCTCTGGCTGAGAGTGATCTTCTATGGAAAGAGCTCTAACGTTCCAGGTCCCAGGTTGACGTCTGTGGAGAAAGTCTTAGAGGACTGCTCAAGCCTTGAGAGTCTATGCCCTTCTCTAAAAGTCGGCTTTGTGTGTGTCTGTCTGGATCTCATTTGCTAAGCCTTGAATCTTTGCAGTTTCCAGTCTCCCTGACTGCATCTTCAGCTGCCTGAGTGGGCAACCTCTAACGATTTGCTTCCGCAGCAGAACGCCTGGGGCACAGTGGTGTTCAGTAGGTAGGCGCCTGGGTGTGTTTACAGCTCCAGGCTAGTGCCTGGGATTTCGTTCCCAGGTGGAGGGGCCTCTGTTGCAGCCTGGCTGGCGGGAGGGCTGGACCTCCTGCCTGGCCCCCTCGGCAGGAGGATGCTCCTCCGAGTGAAGCAAACACCGGAGCACTTGAGGGAAGAAGTGGGAGGCAGGTCCTCAGTTTCCAGGGTCCCTGACTGAAAGCTCACCTGTTATTCTCTCTTAGCACCAGCCAAAAGTACAGAGATGCGGAACCCTTGGTTTGAGCACTTTTTCAGAGTGGTAGATCCAGCAAGGCCCTGTGGAAGACACCTGATCTACGCGGCCTTTCCTACGGTGCCTTGAAGGCTCCAGGAGCTGGGGAGGTCAGATTTACCTTAGGTTTCAAGTGGAGCTCAAGCCCCCACTGGAGTTCAGACTTTTGGGGGTTTCAGTCAGCACATGAACCGCAGAAGACCAGTGTACACAGCAACAGATCTGTTCCTGCCTGTTTGGCCCCGGGACTTCAGACTGAACCAGATTCACCTTGAATTGAATAAGCTGGTGAAATATTGGCAGCTACCCATCCTTCACATGAAACATCTTTTCCCAGCTTCTCTCTGTAGCCTATGCAGGAGACCCGTGAGGACAGCTAAAGTGGGGAGCTAAGCTGTTTCTTTGTACTGGAGAGCAATGTTTGTGCATTTCCTCTTTTCTTTTATGCCTACATTTCCAGAGGAGCCAATTATGGAGGGCATCGAGTAACCCAAGAATACAGGTGGGAATAAGGGAGCTAGCTTCTATTCCAAGAGCGTCCACTGGCTTTCTGTGTCACCTTGGTGGAGGGGGTATGGAAGGGGACTCCCTGAGATTGGCTGTCCCCCTAGGGGCTTGCCTCTCTCTTGGGATGCTGGATGCCAAGTCAGCAACACCTATCTCTGCAGATGGAAGCTTTGTTTAATATCCAATATCAAGAGAATTAATAACAATAGCCTTCATATAACCTACTTCTGGGTGTGATTTATGTGGCCCATTTTTCCAAAGTTATTCTGTCAGAGGGATTTCATTTATAAAGTTCCTTATTGCTGAGCCTGTGTGTGCTCCAGTTATTAGCCATGTGTGTCAACATTGTAGAAATGAAATGTGTACCCCTTGGACCCAGGCAGATTGATTTGATCCTGGGTTGAATGGAAGTATAGGCTGTATAAGTCAAATCTGTTTCTTTCTAGGGCATCTGCCATCTACAGGGTGCTTGGAGAAAACATAAAGACATTTAAGACATAATCCATTTCCTCAAAGAATGTATAGTCCAGCCAACATTTTTATAAAGATACCAGAAGTTGCGTATACAATATCATAGTTTTTTGAGTTTGAAGACTATTATTACTGTTAAGAATCACCCTTTATTGAACACCCTTTAAGTAAAGGTAGTGTCTAGATTGGCTTCCCTGGAAATCAGCTCTGCACAGGAGAGTTGTATACAGACCTTGCCTTGATGTGTTTTTTGGGGAACTACACCGAGGATGGGGAAAAACCAAAGTTGAACAGAGAAGAGGCTGCCTCACACCACCAGAGCTGTATGCCCTTTCAGAGGTGTCTCAGATAGAGGCAAGAGCGGTTCCCAGGGAGGGGTGCAGCCGTGAACACTGTACATTTGCTGGGGGATACAAGTGTCTGCCCCGAAGAAGGGACTTGTGTAGAGAACCATGGTATCTGCTCCAGGCATTCAGATCCATCCTTTCACCATCACTGACACTTACTGAATGCCTTCTGCCTTGCCATTCTTTGAGCTGAGTGTTTTAGCTGAGCTGTTTCTAATCCATAAATTTTAGCGATGTGGCAACTGAAAAGCAGAGAAGTGATTGACCTAAAATCATAAATGCATGGTAGGCTGAGGGGCACGCTAACCATCAGACTGTACTTCTCATCCAGTCTTCACGGTGCTGTTGCATGCTGGGAATTAGCTTTCCCATGGTGTAAACTGAAAAGCTGAAGCGCAGAGAGGTTGAGAGATTGGCCCAACGTTACAGAACCGAGGAGGAGGAGATGGGGCCGGGGTTTCCCTGTTAGACTCTAGTGTCCCACAGAGATAACCTGTCCAGTGAGAGATGCCAGTTCTGGCTGGAGAAGGCATCACACCTCTCTGCCCATGATTGTGGGCAGAATCTTTTTTTTCCTTTTTTTTTTATTAAGTCATTTGTACGTAGTTCATGCATACATTCATTCACACTTGCATATGAAAAATGAAACACAACTATAGCCTAGGATGAAGGAGGGAAGGGAAGAGAGAGGGGAAGGGAGGGGTGTGGGCAGAATCTTATCACTTGTCGTGGGTCAATGAGCATGATTTTGAAAAGTCAGTAGACGTGGGTTTGAATCCCAGCTCTTAGTTTACTATTGACATGCTCCTTGACACCTCTGAGTTCAGTTTTCCTCATCTGTCAAATGAGAGCAATAGTGATGGCTTTGTTCAGTCATTCTGAGGATTAAATGTCTCAGGTATGAGAAATCTCTTTAAAAACCCCCCTGCCCCCACAAAAGGGTCCAAGGCTGCATGAAGATTTCTGAAGGTGGATACTCTGAACAGGACTGTGGTTTAGTGACTCCGGTTTTCCTCGTTGGCTTCCCTCTCTCAAGAGGCAAGAGAGCGAGTCTAAGCCTTCCATGCAGTTTGCTCAGAATCCGAATGCTAGCCTGTTAGTCTAATCATAACACAGTTCTTCTTGGAAACAAACATAGCAACAGCAATTATATCTTACTTTTAATGTGTAATTGGCTGTAAAGTCGCTTTGCTCTTCCTAAGTTATTTCTATCCAACGTATGGAGCATTGTGCGTTTTGCTTATCTCAGTGTCTTCTCTCTGCAGCCCCCATCATGTCTTTATTCGGAGGCCAATTAGAAGTGTGCTCGCCTTATGGGTGCCCTGGAAGCTCTAGACGTTCCCAGCAAAGGGTGGTGACAGTGCTGTGAGCCGCCTGCTCCTCATTATCCAGAGGGGGGAGCCTCTGTGTTCCCACCAGTCTTTGAGCTCGAATTTTTATGTGAGTTCTGTTCATGTAGATCCCGTCATTCGGCTTCCAGAGTAAGCCTTCCCTGACCTCGCTGTGCTTTCCTCTGCTTCTGACCCTGGATGGGCTCTCTCCTTTTCCTTCCAAGGCAGCCATTCTTTCCCACAGTAAGTCCCAGCAGGCAGCCACACCATCCTGGCCAGACTGTGTTAGGATGTGGCCCGGGGTGCAGAGAACAGGCCCCACCACCTCCACACTGGCTTCCAGCCTGGTGTCCACCACCCGTTGAGACTGCACAGCTCACTTCTCCCTTTGCTCTCTGAGGCAGCCTTTCCAGGAACCCAGCCAGGGGCCAGGACCTGTACGGGGAGATTCTTCCTTAAGCTTTCCCACCGTTTTCTAAGTCCGTAAAGCTGCAATCCTGCTGCAGGGTTCAGCACATGGTGTAGGTGTGTGTGTGTCTGATGCCTGGTCCTCCTGGAGATGGGATGGGGGTGGGGGGTTGGGGCTTTTCCTGTTGCTATGGCAGCACCCAGCTGAGATCATGAACCCATTTCCTTCGCAGGCAGTCGCCAGGTGAACCAATCCCCCCCCCCACTCCTCCCGCTCCATCTCTCCCCACAGCCTTCTGTCATCTTCCCTCCTCCCCACTCAACCTCAAGCTTTCTCCTTCCTCGGCTCTCTCTCTTTTCCTCTCTCTCTCTCTCTCTTTTGTACTCCTGGATATTTCAGCATAGCAAATAAGACCATGGCCGACTTTTCTCCTCTTCTCTCTTCTTTCTTTTCTCTCCTCTCCTCTTTTTTACTAGACCGGTAATCCCAAACTTTTGCAGGCATCGCCTAAAGAGCTTTTTAAAACACAAATTGCTGAGCTTCACCCAGAGGACTGATCCCTGGGACCCAAGAATTTGCATTTCCAACAAGTTCCCAAATGACACTGATGCTGTGGGTCCAGGCCAGCCACCCTCTGAGAAGCGCTGCTCGAGACTGTGTGTGCCCAGTTTGCATTTTCATTCTGAATTATGTGATTAGCATGTCCACCCGTTTGTGTAGCAGGTGTGCGCTGGGCACCTGTTCAATGTCAAACCCTGTGCGGGGCACTTGCTATCCAGGGACACATACAACCTTGTCCTCCAAGAGTTCATAGATTTGCACAGGAGACAGACAGTAAATAAATAATTATGACATGGTGCGATAAATACTGTATAACCTGAAAATAATCAAAGAAGTTTAAAAACAGGCAAAATCTTCTTGCTCACAGCAAGTAAAATATATAGATGAGATGAATATAAAAATGATGACTTATATCTTATTTGCTAAGGGTTGACTAAGGGGAACAAAGCCTAACCTAGTTAAATAATAATATTAAAAACTGGTATTCATGGAGGATTTACTATGTTTTAGGTACTTTACCAAGTACAGGATGTATTGGGTAAGAGTGCTGGAGATAGACCACCAGGGTTGTGGTCCTGACCCCAGGACTGTGCAACCTCAAGTGAGTTACTCAGCCACTCTGTGCCTCAGTTTCCTCATCACTGAAAAAGTTTATAGTACTAGTTTCTGTTTCAAGAGATTATTGAGGAGACTAACTGTGCTAATATAGGTAAAACATATGTACTACTTGTTCCCAAAAAATGTTGACTTCAGTTACTAATATATTTTGACCTGCTGCTAAATATCACAGAATTGGCCTAGAGAAATTTATACCCTCCAGACTAAAGAAATCTCCAGGATTTACCCAAAAGAATGGGCGGGGGCCAGGCTTGAATGTGAGGATTAGAGGATTCCAAAGGCAGCCTGCAAAGCCCTCAGTACTCCAGCCAGTGGAAGCAGCCCTGGGCGTCAAGGAATCAGAGGGGTCATAAGAAAAACCTTGACACATGGCCAGGATTTTGACAGTGAATTTTTTGTTTGTTTTTGGAGGGGGAAATTATTAGAATTAAGGCTAAATAGCTTCTGCCTGACACAGCTGAAGAGGGCAGAGTCCCCAGGCTGGGATGCGAGAGTTTCAAGCTTAGCCATCCAGAGAGGCAGGACCACCCTAAGGCCCCAATGCCCTGGCGTCGGTGCTGTCTCCATCAACTGGGCATTTCCCAGCAGTGCTGGCCAGGCAGCGAGGCTGTGTGTGCTGATGCTGCCCCAGAGAGGCTGCCTTCTCTTTTGTTTGTTTGTTTGTTTTTTTTGAGACAGATCCTCAAGCTGTCTCCCTGGATAGAGTGCTGTGGCATCACAGCTCACAGCAACCTCCAATTCCTGGGCTCAAGCAAGTCCCTTGCGTCCGCCTCCCATGTAGCTGGGATTACAGGCGCCCGCCATAACGCCCAGCCAGTTTTTGGTTGCAGCCATCATTGTTGTTTGGTGGGTCCAGGCTGGATTCGAACCCTCCAGCTCAGGTGTATGTGGTTGGAACCTTAGCCCGTTGAACCACCAGCGCTGAGCCGAGAGGCTGCCTTCTCTTCTCTTTCACATGCCTCCATTCCTGAGAGATGTGGTTCCCTCTTGAATTCTGAAATCAAGGAGAGTTCCCTTCATCTCCAGGACTCTTCAGGAACCACAGTCCACATTCCTGTTGAGTCAGGTCTGTCTTTTCTGCCTCCCTGACCCAGTTCCATAGCTGAGACTGTGGCTAGATGAGAAGGCAGAGTCCACCAGTTTTAATCCTTTCTTGAGCTCATCAGGGAGAAGAGTGACAGAGCCTTTCTCTTCCAGAAAGGATTAGAAGTTCTTTTTGACAAGATGTACCTGGGATGGGCTTATTAAGTGATAATTCCTAATAAACTCCCTCTAATCATCTTCTAACTTTTCCCTGTTAATGATGAAAAAATAAAACCTGTAGGCATTTAGTTAACTCTTTGGGAAGTCTCTTTCTGATCACCTCTTCTTTTTCCTCTCCCTTCTGCCTCCTTCTGATTTAATTAGACCCTACGTTCAATTTATTAACTTATTTATTTCTTCAATCAACAAACACCTGTTGAGCACCTACAGAGAGTTCAGTTGGGCTCTGGGGCTGACACAAAGACAAATCAAACTTGCTCCTTGTTTGGGGATGTCAAGTCTTGTGGAGGGTCACAGCCTACCAGCCCACGATGGTTACGGTGCCGAGTTAAGTGGTATGGTGGAATTCAGCACAGGCCATGAGGGAGTGATTGGGGAGATTTTTAGTGAAGGTGACATTGACTTAGGGTCTGAGCAGAGGATTTCGGAAGGAAAAGGTAGAGAAGGCATTCTAGGCAGTGGGGACAAATGTGAGTAAAAGCATAGAGATAGAAAAATAATGTGGCACAGGAGGAAATAGGAAGAAGCTGGGTATGGCCACAACTTGATGTATGGGTGGGCAGGAGCTGGAAAGGGGAGGTACAGAGGGCAGGCTCATTCAGTCATGGGAGGGGATTTCCCTTCATAAAGCAGGGAAGACACAGGACAAGGTGTGTTAGTTAGAAATGGCAACTCTCTCCCAGCTCTGAAGAATGGAACCAGCTGTGGCTGGGAGTCACTCCCACTACAAGGTCTCCCAGGCAATAGAATGACTGTCATACAACTAGGCGGGAAATGTGCTGGACAGTCTACCAACCTTATCAGACCTCCAGGGCAGAGAAGAAAGCACTAAGTTAGGGTATAGGCATCAAAGGTTTTGAAACAGTACAACATTGGGATATGATTACAATGTGAGATTAGTCAGACTATTTTCTCTACTTGCATTGCTGTTGTCAGTATACCAGCATCCATATCTCTGTTCTTAAACATGTTCCAAGTTAAAATAACGTTGTTTCTGTCTCTTCCCCAACTCCTCCGTAGGCAACATACTATAGTAAAAGCATCTTGAGAAGAGGTCCAACCTGGATGTGGATTCTGACTCCACAATATACTAATTGTAGGACCTTGGGCAATTTCCCTAGTCTTTCTGAAGCTGGGTTATATTGTTGTTTGTTGGGTTTTAGTGTGAAAAATCATAATAGCACTTCTCTCACTGTGGTTGTGAAGATTGGAGTTCATGTATGCCTTGCATGTGGTTCACTCTGCGGTGTAGAGCAGACAAGTGGAAGCATGGTTATTTTTCTCTCCTCAGTTACTTGGAGACTTAGTGTCTAAATAACAGGAAATGGTTTAGATCTGCAGTTCTCAACCTGTGGGTTGCGACCCCTTTGTGATAAGGAAAATACATCACAGCATTTGGAAGGTTGAGAACCACTGGTTTAGATGAAGATGATTTACTCAGGTCATAGTAGTACTTCCAGAAAGAGTTTTGCCTGGGTTTGGGTTGGCTCTGTCCTGCTCTCACACTGCTCACCCATCTTCACTGATGTAGTATATTCTACCCTCATGCACAGCAAAGAAAGTGGTGCAAAGACCAGTAAAAATAGAAGTAGATTCTTTCTAATGCTCCCGAGATTGGAGAAATAGTGAACATGATTATTGTATTATCTGTATTCCGTCTCAACTTCATCATGCCCCAAACCAATGACAAGACTCCATTGGAGTAAGTGCTGTGCATCTCAGGGCAAAGAGAACCAAGATGAATTCCCAGGAAGGCAGCAGCAGAGTGAATGAGACAGTAAAAAACATCAAAAAGTGAGGAAAGAGAAGGGGATTGGGCAGTGATAGAATGGGACCCGAGAGCTAAGGCCCATGAGATAGAGGAGAAGCAAAGGGTTGCATATGGTATCTGAGTGGGAAGGGGCCCATGGGTAGTGTCTGATGTAGGTGCCTGCTCAAGGGAGGAATTCCACCACAATGTTCCTGAAAGATGGTCATTGGCACAGTGATTCCTGCAAAGAACAATTATGTGGCATGGGGCAAGGGGATGACACCATTCTCAAGTGGAGTTGACCAGCCTGAGGACTCTGACTATCCTGAGTCTGCCAATGGCCATGAGGGGTGAGGGGAGTGATGTCTTGTGCATAATAGTAGCCCGGTGTGCTATGAGAAACTGCTTCCGCAGGGCCATCTTGGAGCGCCTCACCACATACTTTCAAGCCCTAGGAGATAAACAGGCACGTAGGACTGGACATTTCATTACCGCTCCACCAACACCCGGGCAGATTTATTGAGCATTTTTCCAGAGATGTGGTCTTAGGTTCTTGGAATACAGAGACTTACAAGCCACAGTTCCTTGCTTTCAAGCTGTTCTTATTAAGGAGTAAGAGTGTTTCCTGTGGCCACAAAATAAATGAAACTAACTTTCCTGGGGCTTCTTCAAGAAACCAGCTGGGCTAACTAGCCTTTCATAGTGTTTAATACACAATCATTAATTAAAACAGAGATGTTCATTGATAAATGAATTCACCTTCTCAGAATCCATTGAGGAAGGAGTGAAAGCCAGGAAAAATGATTATCTGAGGCTTTTTTTCTTCAGGGTCTGCTCCTGTAGGCTGTGCTGACTATTTGAGTTCACTAAAGTGTGCTTGCCATATGTCAACAGAGATGACATTTTACAGGTGACATATTTATTTCCAGAAAAAGAAATTCATACAGGCTTGTGAAGTGCAAGAATGCCAGTGGTTTATAATCTCCTATTAGTGAACAGCATTATTGAGAGTCTTCTGTTTGTAGAGTCATGTGCTGAGTACTGGTAGAATGAACACAGAAGTAAAAGATGCAGTTCTGTTTTTGAGAAACATTCAGCCCTAATGGGATGGGAGGACCAATATGTAAAAGAGACAGAACATGTATAGCGAAGGTCTGTAAATAAGTAAAAATAAATGCCTAAGTGCGGCGCATAATGTTCTGTTTTCCATTATGAGCATTTGTATTCATGACTTAGCCTTCTTGTGGGTACCAAAGCCCTTGAGAACTGTTTTCCTTTCTCATTCATCTTGTGCAGAGTACACACTCAAGTGTTGAATAAATATGTATGCTACTATGGGTGTGCCTAATTGCTGGGGGAACTCCCAAGTGGAGTATACGTGCTAAGGGGAACCCTTACAGAGGCTGCGCAGTGTTTTCAAGTATAAGAAGACTTGTGGTTTGGTGGACTGAAGGCACAGGAGAGAGATGAGAGAAGGTAGAGCTCTGGGGAGGGAGCAAATCCATACAATGGAGGCCACCACTCAGGGTCCTCCCTGCCCCGATTTTGCCCTCCTTGCCCTCACCAACAGCAACACTTTGTAGCCTTACCTTTTCTGCCTCTTTGTCCTGGAATGTCTTCCGCTGTTGATCGGCCAACCTGAATCCTTCTCCTGCCAGGTGGAGGTACAGCTTCAGGAAGCTGGACATGACTAGCCAGGCTAGTTTTGCTCCTTCTATTATTAAACCACAGTGTCTCAGGTCTTGACTTGGTGGTCTTAACCTTGAGAGGAAGTGAGGGACAGTCATGGTCCTCTACCTCAGTATGTGCCAGATGAGATCATGAAGCTGGACTAGTTCCATACAAAGCAATTAGCAGGAACAGGGATAAATGGATAGAGCAGAAGGGCTGTGGGGAGTGCATCAGAGGTCAGAAGTCCTGCACTCGAGTTTTGCCTCTGTAACCAACTGCTGGAGTACCTTTTGGCCGTCATTTAGCTTTTAACCTTGGTTTTTCATCCATAAAATGAGGGGATGCTGTGATTCCTTGCAGCCATAGAACCTGTAAGTTGATGAAGGTAGAGTACTACTCATACTACACTGAGTGGAGAATAGTGGCTATTTAGTGGGCACAGAGAGGGGACCACTGGAAAAGCAGTTGATGGTGGTGGCCAGAGAGAGTGATCCTGATGACCACAGGGCCATAGAGGGGAACCAGAGAGGAGGTGGCTGAAGACCAGTTACCTCCTGTTGTCTAGCTTATTCTTTCTGGAATAGGGTGGACCCTGTCCCAAATGCTCACAGCAGAGAACAGATACATGAAGTCTCCTGCACCCAAATCCGCCTCGCCTGTCATTCTCAGGTCTGTTTCTGGTGCTTCCCCCCTTTAAAGAGGGTACCCAGTCCCTCATTCATAAGCCTTGTGAGGGAGTGAAGGGACGATGGGCTTTAGCTTGTCACTGCAGGTGCATTTTCTTTAATTCCTTCCTAATTTCACCTGCTTTGGCTAATGTGCAACATGGTGGTGGTGGGTGGTGCCAGAACCACACACAGGACTGAGAAGTGACGCCCTTGCCTTTGCCCTGAGGGAAACAGCTCTGCAGCCTGGAAAGCTCAGCATGGAACAGCTGCCCCTGCCTGTTCTCCCAGGGGCCCCAGGAGCACCTGCCTCCCTATAGCCCCAGGCTGCAGTGGCAGGAGACTGTCTTTTAAATTTTTCCTAATAATCTTTGTTTTTTTCTAACCATACAACAACATTTAGTTACAAGAAAGTTGCAAGATGTAGAAAAGTATAAAACGAGTCTTTGAAAAATAATTTCTACCCCCCCTTACCATCATCATCACCATTTTGACTAAAAGTTTGTCTTAAAATTCACCGATAGCCAACATCTATTTAAATAAACTCATTTTATTTTACAAAAAATTTGAAACCTTTTATTATAGAAATTTTTAAGCATACACAAAAGTAGAGCGAAGGGAATATTGAATCTTGATGTAAACCAAATCCGGCCTCAGCCATCACAAGATGACCTTCTTCAAAGCATCTTTTATCTTCCTATTAGGCTTCTGGGTCAGAGTTCAGAAAGGGAGAGGACAAGATAAACTTTGCATGGTATTGATATTAGAATTTTTAAGGTTTAACCAAAAAATATTTTATTTTATTTATTTTAGACACCAAACCAGATCTAAAATAACCACAGGGCCCTGAGCCAGGCATGGACCCAGCATGGCAGCCTTCATAGTCCCACGTGGCACTGCTGTTCCCTCTCGGGTTGTTTTCCAGGAGTGTGGGTGGGTTTCCACTGACACATTGACACCTGTCTGCCCAGAGCTGGCAGTGATGTCCACCCACAAGCAGGGTCAGGCCGTGTTTGCCTATGCACTTTCCTGGCCCTTCTGACCCTGGTCTCATTAGCATCATGGGGCTGCTTGTAGGTGGGGAAGGGGGTGGAGTGCTGTTTTTCTCTGTTACGCCTCTTTGCCAAGTGGGTTCTGCTGCATTTTCCCACTGGCAAGAGAAGGGAAAAAATAGGTGGTGGAATGTCCTCATACCAAGGTATTCCTCAAGGCCTTTTTGGATCTGGACTAAGGCACTGCGGCATCCTCAGTGACAATCACTGGCAATTCAGGCCAGCAGGGAAAACATGGCTGCGTGGAGTACAGGGGACTCGGCTCGGAACCATCAGAATGGATGGGGAGCCTCAGTCACTTACAGTGGCCCCTGGCTGAGCCGGTGCTGCCTCTGCCTTTGTATACTTGTTAACTGTGCTCGGGGATCTGAGAACTAATAGAATACCTCGTTCCTGGGACTGACAGTCTCCTCCCGCTTGGTGCATGGTGACAGGTGTGTCTGTTTCACTTGGAGGTCTGTGTCCTTACTCTTTCCACCTGCTCCCCCACCTTTCTTTCTTTCCTGGGAGCTGAGAAGACAGCTCTTGTCTTCTGGCTGCAAGATCCTAGTGCTGACTTTCTTATTTGTCTTTATTGTCCCGTAGGAGGTGGTAATAGTATGGATGGGATTTCTTTTAAGAGTCTAAAGTAGACATGGAGAGTCAAGGGTTCTCGAGAAATTGATCCATTGTGGTTGTAGATTGTGGGAATGATCCATAGGCCTCATGGCCTGTAGGGTGCCCTGTTCACTGTGTCCTTTTTTAAAAAAATGATAGGCGGCAGGGTGTGGTGGCGCACGTCTGTAATCCCAGCGCTGTGGGAGGCCGAGGCGGGTGGATTTCCAGTGCTCACGGTTCGAGACCAGCAAGAGTGAGCCAGAGAAAAGACCCCGTCTCTACCACCAGGAAAAAACCCAACACTGACCGGCCTGCGCATCGTTAGGAGGAAGGACAATGGAAAAAAAAAAACAAACAAACAAGAAAAAAACAAGGAAACTGAAAATAAAAGCCAGCTGAAAAAAAAAAAATGATAGGCGTGGTCAGAGGACTACAGTGGCTTTGCCTTAGAAACACCATCCAACTGGTATGACTCAGGGGCAGGGTATTGCCAGCTTTGTAGGGTTGATCAAAACCCTGATGAGAAAGTGCCTTTTGTCACATTCCCTAGAAACTGGCTCTGGAATGGAGATTCCGTGGCCGTGATTTGATGAAACGCTGCTGTTAGGACAGGTCAGGGAAAATCTAGGCAAAGATGTGGCTTTAAAAGTTTTAGCCTCTCCCTGGTTCCATGGTGGCTGCGGAGTGCAAAGGGGCTGGACCACCAATAGCAATAGCCCTGCATGAGGTGGTTATTGTTTACAGCTCCCATTACCTCCACAATCTGCAGGCATAAAATCCCAGATGAAGCTAGTCCGTCAGCCGAGGGTAGGCTTCTGAGAAGGGTGCGGGTGTGAGCTGTTCACAGCCAACACCCGTAGCAGCTGGGGGACACATGCACTTGCTGGTGAAGGAGACATTGTGGGGAGCACCACAGAACCCCCCACAGCCAGGCTAGTGAGAACCAGGCAGGAAGGAGGGCAGGAAGTAAGTGGGAGTGGGCTGTACTGGGTGCTTGAGTTCCTGTGGATGGCTCAGCATATGTAGGGAAATGTTCAGATGGATTTCCCAGTCAGGCCAATCTAATTAATGGTTCTAGAAGTCAGGGTGATGTTACATGTGGAGGGGAGGAAGGAGAATGTTCCTAGGAAGGGAGGTGAGGGAGCCCCCAGGGCTGTCTGGATCCTGGTGGCCCAGTTCTGTATGCTTTGAGAAAATCCATCGAGGAGCATTCTTATGATTTCTTCACATTTCAGGATGATTTCTGCACAGGGTTCTGGGGGACGGCTGCTAAGTATTGACAGTTCACGGTGAGACGGTGCCTCCACCCCCTGCTTCTTGAGTATTTCTTAATCTTTTTTCTCTCCCTCTTTCTTCCGCCTCCATAATAAACCTTTTCACTGCCTTTCTGACCTCTACTGTCTGAACCAAGGTAGTTCCTAGTCTCTGAAAGCTTTAGCAAGTCTTCCTAACCTCCTGGACTGATGCAGACCCACCTGCCTTAGCACCTGGTGGTCCCTTACAGCACTGACCACAGTTCGAAGATTAAAGCTGTACATGTGTGCTGGCTTGTTTCACAGGTGTCTCTGTTTCACCATTGGCCCATCACTGATCCCTAACACCTAGAGGAGGACCTGTCACATACCAGGTGGTCCACGGATTTGTTGAACAAAATATGGCTCTGAGACGTGGACTCCAAGTTACTTAGGCAGGAAATGAGCTGTCACACTTGGTGCTGGAAGAAAAATGGGAGCTGAAGGAGGGCGAGTCAGCATGTTAGGCCAGGAGCACTGAGTTGTGTCTCCATGAGGGAAGGTGCTAAGCACCTGGATCGGTCCTCAGCCTCTTTCCTTCCTCACTGCTCTCTGAATTTCTCTTGCCCTGGGAGAGATCAGCAGAGGCTTTGGACAGACGCTTTTGCTGAGATGGGTAGCCTTAATTTTGTGGTAGCCTAGGAGGACTGTTCCAACCATCTCTGGACCTGAGCTCAGTTAATAATTAATAAAGCCCAAGATCTCTCCTTGGGGAGGAGCTTTGAGTCCCTGGATTGTCAGCCTGAAGCCATTCTGTTCCCCAGGACATTTGGTAATTCTGGACACAGACAGTCTTGGTTTTTGCACCTGGGGGAACCTAGGGGCAGAGTCCAGGGATGCTGCTGGTGCACAGGAGAGGATGGACTGGCCCCGAATTTCAGGAGTGCCCCAGTCAGGAAACCCTGTTGTCGGCCAGCCCAGAACTTTCCAGCAGGTTCTGTCTCTAGCCTGTAAAGCAGCTGTGCCCCAGAGACCCTTTGGTTCTGAAAGGACCATAGAGTCAGTATCCTGTCCCTTCTCAGTCTCAACACACCCAGCCTTCCCACTCAGCCACGTGTACCTCACATATGCACATCCATACATGCATGCACACGCGCGCGTGCACAGACGCACCCTCAGCTGGAGCTGCCCTGGGAAGGGGAGACGCCCACAAAGGGCTTTTTGGCATGTTTTCCCTGGAGCCCTGCGGAACCCTGTTAGAGACCTGTCTTCTAGGGTAGGGGCCAGGCCCGGGGAACTGTAGGGTCCCTTTCCTCTTATTCTCTTCATCTCCACCTTCCTCTCCAATCCTACTCCTCCCACCCCACCCTCCAGCATCACCCCCAGCCCCCCAGAGATTAATGTGATAATTGCCATGTGTGCTGTTTACGCAGGGAGTGGGTGAGCGCACACCCCCAATCGGGCAGGTTCCCAGAGGAACACGTTCCCGCGATGTCAGGGCTCGTACCTGCTGAGCGCTCCTGTGCAGGTGGGCGGCCACCCCCGAGCTGCTTTCTCTGTCATCGCCTTCGTCGGGTGCGTGTGCGGGCATCTGTGTCACTCAGGGCATCGGCAGGTGGGCCAGATGGGGAGTAGCCAGTGTGCCAGCCTAGGGGAAGGCTGGGCGGGTGGGGGAGATGGGATAGGCGCATCTGTGCCTTAAGTTAGACCCCGAGAGAAGCGCTGTCTGTGAGGGGTAGGTGTGCAATGAAGAGGCTGGTGCTCCCTCTCTTTGGGTGGCATCCTTTGCTGGGAAGGGATTGAGGTCCCCCTTAGCTGCTCTGCAATAGAGGTCTGGCTGTGAAGTTTCCACTGGGAGACTCTCCTGGGGCCAGAATCCAGCAGAGCGTGTTGGCCTACAATCTTGCTCAGGGCACTTAGCGTGGTTGTCCCGTGTTCCTGAAGGAAGAGTCACTGGGGAAGATAAAGTGCAATGATCCTACACAAAAGCAGCTCGTGAGAATCGCGACTGTCACAGTAGCAGAGGGAGTGGAAGGGAGTGTCCTCCCTCTCACGCAGGCAACTCCCCTTCCTCCTCCCGCTGTGAGACAGACACACGTGCGCCCCATGAGAGAGGGCACAGCCACAGCTCAGCGGCTGACCTGGCAACCTCTTCCCGATCCCACTTCGTGCGGCATCAGGGCACTGGCTGCCTTCAGAATTGCCAGTTGCTCCTTCTTTGTTAATCTCAAAGGACACTTTGGTGGTTGTCGCTCCTACACTGGACAGTTTTAAGGTTTTACTAATGATGAATCAGAAGGACACTGAAGCCCTAATCGGCATCAGCAGGAATCTCACTATTTTGGAGGAAAGAAGCATGAAGTCCTTTGCTTGCCCGCTTCCTGCTGAGGCAGGTGCTGTTGTCCTGCTAAATGTGTCACTTGTCAAGCATGTGAGGGGCGGTCAGGGTGAAACTGGAGGGAGAGGGGCAAGGTGTAGAAAGGGTGTGACAAGTCTATTAAAAGGTTTGTGAATAATCTAGGGGGCTGTCAAGCTGTGTTCTCCAGAGGAAGAACCTTTTAAACGATCAGTCATCTTTACTAACCCCAGGGCACAGTGTCTTCCCAGCAATTCTTTTTCTCCTTCTTTTCTCCTCCCTCCTGTTCTTGCCCCTCCTCACTGGCCTTTATAGCAATTCGGAGAAAGCACCACAGATTGAGAGCAAGCTGAGTAAATTGTATTGGTATATTTTTAGCCAGGGAATCATCATATGAAGGTTACGGCCATGTATTGTTTAGTTGAGCATCTATGTGTTCTAGACTCTCTTTGTGAGGTGCCAGATACAGAAATGACCAGACAGTTAAGGTTTCTGCCTTAATAGGAGTTAACCCAAAACATGCTCACAAAACACTGTGAAAAAATAGAAAGACACTGTTCATCACTGGTGTTTTATAAAAGAATTGGGAAATATGTTCAAGACCAATGAAGGGAGTGCATTCATCCCTACATTTCACAGGCTGTATTCTTTGATGTGCTGATGTGCTGTTTTTTTTTCTTTGTTTTGGGATAGAGTTTCACTCTGTTGCCCTGGATAGAGTGCCATGGCATCATCATATCTCACAGCAACCTCAAATTCTTGGGCTCAGACAGTCCTATCTCAGCCTCCTGAGGAGCTGGGACTACAGGTGCCTGCCACAACACCTGGTTAGTTTTTCTATTTTTAGTAGAGATAGAGATGGAGGCTCACTCTTGCTCAGGCCTGTCTCAAACTCCTGAGCTCAATCAGTCCACCTGCCTTGCTCTCCCTGAGTGCTAGGATTGCAGCCATGAGCCACCTTGACCAGCCCTCTGATGTGTTAACAGAGTTTTTTCCTTTTGTTTGTAAAAGAGGATTCTCTAATCAAGGAAGTTTTTGAAATACTGGAATAAACAAAGTAAATAATGTTCCTTTTTTGTGTAGTGCTTCTCGCAGGCTAAGAAGGAAATATAATTGGCTGTAAATTTCCCAAGTTTCTTTGGTTACAGAAGCCCATTTTCTAAAAAGCACATTAACATCTCACAGATCACCAGCAATGCGAGGAACACGATTTTGGGCATACGCTCCCCTCTGCAGCATCCCTCACAAATAGTCACCCAAGTGGAATTGCTCTGAGCCATCTTCAACTATAGCTCAGTTGTTTCTGAGACCAAAAATACTGTTAACAGGCACAATTTCATCACTGCCATTGCTGATACTGACTAATGTTTTTTGGCAACAGAGCCCCTTTCTGGGTGCTGGGTGTAAACTTAGCTCTTGCTGCCAGGACACACTAGGAGCCAGCACTGGCCTTTGCACAGTGAACAAACCCTGTTATCTGGAACCCCACTGGTGAACCACTGGAATAAACCAGTCTTTCAGAATGTTTGATTTAGAATCATAAATAAAGACAGAATTAGCAATAGGAAGATCACTTGATTTGTCCTTCAGCTTACAGCAGGCCCAAGTCCCAACTTTCTCAAAAAAATGACTTTTTATGTTCACTAAAACCCTCCCTAGCCTTTTGACATCCAGTTCTTCCTCATCTTTCTCCTAATAATCAGGAACAGTTTTCTCTGAGGTCTGGCCCACAATCTTCTCTGTTTGCATGGAACTGACTAGAGCTAATCAGACCAATGATATAGATTTCATATGCTGAAATTGGCAGGTGCCTGCCTTTGTCCCATCCACTTTGAAAGTGTTTTTTGTTGCTTATTTTTAACTTTTTACTCCACTTCAGATACAGTCATGTCTCTCTGAACAGAGGAGGGACAAGACAAAAGACAGAAGTTTGGTAAAAGGAGGCAGCCTTGGAAGCGATTTCTAATGAATGAATCTGTTACCCTCTTTGGTGATGGCTGCTGTGCTTGATGGAAGGCTATATTCTGAGGACTGACATACTTGAATGGGAGACAGGGAGAAAATGAGAGAAATTGGGAGGGAAAAAGAATGTCAGAGAAGTCCACAGGAAGCATGAAGACTAAAATAAATCAAAATTAGGTTTTCCAAGTTCAGTAGTGAAAGAGAGAAAAAGGCTAATTGCAGTGATGAGAAGCCCTCTGCCATAGAAATTCCAAATTCTTGATTTTACTAATGGAGCATGTGTGTTTTAAGCACGGCATTCGACTTTTCTGTCCTTGCTTCCTTCAATGAATTCGGGGTAAAATATCTACCGTCAGTTCAAATGGGCATTACAATTTGTGTGTGAGGTGGTATAGAGATGGGGTTTGAAAGCCTTACATTTGTGAAGTGCGCTTCAGGGAAACTATTTGGAAAGACTTGGGGGTGGGGGGTAATGGTGGAGAGGAAGAGTCCAGATGAAGCTTGAGAACTCTTAGCTGAATGGCACAAGTGTTAAGAAGGATTTCTTAAAATGTTCCCAAGCTGTATTTCAAGGTCCTAGAAAACATCCTGCCAAGAGTTGTTTGTTTTGTCTACGGCACATGATACAATCCTTCTCAATCCCTGATTATTCAAGGAACTTGCATCCAACTTGTGGTATAAGAATCCAGCATATGGATTTCTATGTATTCTTTGGTTCAGTGTGTGTTAGCATTAGACAGAGAGCAAGTAATCACTCTTCCATTCAGATTTACTTCTTGTTTTGTCCATAGCCTGGCCAGGGCCAAGCCTGGGCCAGGTCTGTAGAATTGCACTGTGATGGATAAAGAAAGCCAGAGCCCAGATCAAGGGCTGTGAAGTATGTGGAAGACCTTCATTTAGAGAGATGGAGATGGACACAGCCTGCCTTTGTCTTTTTTGAAAATTTGTCCGATTACCAAATGCTGCAAAACCAGTGACTGTTATGACCTCAGAAAAGTATTTGGCTTTCTGTGTTCAGTTGTCTCATTTGTTAAGTGAGGGTGTTAGGATGTTCCAACTCAGTATATTACGGCGAAGCTGATGCAGTGTCCATCACTATGAACATGGAGATTATTATGAGTCAGCCCACAATAATACCAAATCAGGAGTGGGGTGAGGCAGTGCTCAGCTGTGCTGCACGGGGCTGGTTATATTATCCTGCGTGTAAAGATCTGGGAACTGCCTTGCTTCTGGCAGATGGCTTTAAGTATTAAGGGACTGTTTTTCTTTCTTTCAGACCAATGATGCCTTAGGAGCCACCTGGAATTGGCTGTACTTCATCCCCCTCATCATCATTGGATCCTTTTTTGTTCTCAACCTAGTCCTGGGAGTGCTTTCCGGGTAAGCCAGATGTTTCGATCTCTCAACTTCTTTGCTGACTGCTAACTGTAAGCTAATGCCTCCTGACTCATGGCAGATTCATTCATTTAGCCTTCATTTAGAAGACATTTACTGAGCAGCCCCTATGTGCCAAATGTTGTTTGAGACGCTAGGAACGCAGTAGTGAACCGTCATTCTAATCATCTTTATTATTCTTAGGAATTAAAAAATCGTTGTGTCAGCACAACACTGAACACAATATTGAGTAAGAGTTCACTTACCCGTCCATCCTTTCCTTCAGTATCTCAGCAGTCTTAGGCCTTCTATGTCAAACATTGTTGGGAGGGATACAGAATCGAACAAGGTACAGGCTTTCCCTCAAATGATTCTTATTCTGTAGAATATTGGGCACCAAATCTTGTAGTTATGGCCTGAATTAGCTCACACCAATCTACAAACATTGAATGTCCAATACCCATGGTGAGCGTTGTGACGAGCTATAAAGTTATGGTTCTTCCCTTTAAGAACCGTGTTTTGCTGGAAAGACAACAAAAACACTTGAGACAGGAAATAGGAGGGTTGTTATTTTTTAATAATTTTGTTTGGGAGTAAGGACAATCTATGTAGCCTGAAGTTATCAGAGATGGTTTCATGAAGGATTAGGATTTTTCTCAGGATATAAGATATGTAATAGAATAACATATGAGAGTGAACATTTCAGGAAGGGGAACGTGACACCATAAGCAAAGATGAAGAAATGGGACTTGTTATGGAGTGTGAAGAGATTATAAGGTAGCGTTTCAGGATGGCTAAGAGAGAGATGTATTTTTACATTTTTCTAAGCAAAACCAAACTTAATTCCTTGTCAGAGTAGTGCAAGTTCTTCAAATGAAAATTTGTAAGGTGGTGTTTCTGCTTTAATGTGGCAGATTGAACCCAGTTGGTCATTTCTTGAAACTTCGCTAAGTAGGGAAATACATTTTAAGAAGGGCGCAGGTCAAAGAGAACAAGAGGGATGATAATGGATGAGATATGCCAGCCAAATTTTTGAAGCTAGAAAATGGTCACAGATGTAGGAAGAGGTGAGATTTAATTGCCTGCAATGGAGAATGCCAGTGGAAAGCAAACTGATTGCCTTACAGAGCCCTAAGAAGTATCAGGAATTGAGAGCAAGAATAGATGTGTTGCTAAATCCAACATTAAAAAACAAAAAAATACCCCCCCCACAAGAGGATTGTTTCAAAGTCCTTATAAAGAATATCAGATGCCTTCTTGTTACCTCCGATTGCAACCCCCAGGCAATGATGCCTGGCATCTGCTCCACCTAACCCCCCACCCCAGCAAAAGTCAGGAAAAATTAGAGAAATATGAAATGGTAACAGGTATAGATGAACCTGAGGGTGAATTGATATGTTATTAAAACAGGAGGGTTGAATGAAAATGCAAAGCTGAATGTCCATATTCCAGTCCACTTCTAGTGCTTGACTCTCAGAAATATAGCGACCTGGTAGGAGCTTAGAGGACTGTGGGGACATAGTCCCTCTAAGAGAAAAGACTTTTCTATACTGATATTTGAGGGGAGACCAGAGAAACAAGTTCCTACACCATCACCTTCAGTGAGGTATACTATATTAATTCTATGGCTGCCACAACAAATTACCACAAAATGGGTGTCTTAAACTGAGAGAAACTATATTCTCTCTCAGTTCTGGAGGGTAAAGGTCTAAAATCTTCCAGGGCCATGCTCCCTCCATGGGCTCTAGGGCAGAATGTATTTCCTCCCACTTCCAGCTAATGGTGGCTCTAGGCATTTCTTGTCTGACAGCCACATCACTCCATCTCTGCCTTTGTGATCACAATGCCCCTTCTTCTCTGTAATTTCCCTCTGCTTTGGTCTTATAAAGACTTTTGTTGTTGGACTTAGGGTCACCCAGATAATCCAGGATAATCTCTTCTACTGAAGATCCTTAACTTCATTACACGTGCTAAGATCCTTTTTCCAAATAAGGTTGTATTCACAGTTTCCAGGAATTAGGACATGAATATCTTTTTGGAAGGGTTACTATCCCACCCACCACACTCACCATTTCATGAGTTCTAACCATCCATACAGAGTTTCCAACAAGGGTTCGTTCTTTCCTCTTAAATATGAGCACACAGTTGGAGAACATCAGTGTTTGAGGAAAATGTCTAACAGAAAAGGCAAAAAAACAAATAACAAATAGAAAAAAGGAACTTCTCTGAATGTGAACAATGCAGGGAGCAGAAGACAACTTTAAAAAATTGTATTTGGGCTCAGTGCCCAGCCAAATGCACCAGGGGTGGGTTTGAACCCGCCCAGAGCCTGCAAAACAACAATAATAACAAAAAAATAGCTGGCTATTGTGGCTGGCACCTGTAATCTCAGCTTCTGAGAGGTTGAGATAAGAGAATAGCTTAGGCCCAAGAGTTTAAGGTTACTGTCAAACTCTGACTCAAAAAAAAAAAATTGTATGTGGTATCAGCATAGATGGAAAAGAAATGGTTTCATCTACAGAATGATGAATTACTATAAAAGTGTAGAAGATAAGAAGAGCTCTTGGAAATTAATATAAAATGTGAGTAAAGTAAATTTGCATTAATGAAAGATGAAATTTAAAAATGTACTAAAAATAAAAAGATAGTAAATGGTTAAAATATAAAGTTGAAAAAAATCACCTAGAAAGTAGAACCAAAAAAGAAAACAAAGAGGAGTTGGTCCAACTTCAAACTATAAAAGAAGTTCTATAAAGAATATCATGTCCTAGTATACACTCAATTCTAATATGGAGGCAGTAGATGATCTAATACAAGTTGGGGATTAGGGAATGAGCAAGTGGGGGGAGAGATGGGGTAGGGGAATTGAGGGAGGGGAATGGGGGTCACGGTGTATGGCACACCTCTTGGGGGCTGGACATAATTATAAGAGGGAGGTGGATTTCTTCCCAGCCCAGTTGGGAATCTTACCCCACCTGCAACCAGGTGGAATAAAGCCATTTTTATTGCAAAGGAAAAAAAAAAAAAAAAAGAACATGATGAAATGGAAAGAAAGAAATTAACAAAGAAAAATATAAGAAATGTTCCCCAAACCAAAAGATTAACATTGTCAGATTAAAATATCTGTTGGGACCCATGCAAGGATGTTCTTTCTAGGATTGTTTCATGAAACATGGGGGAGTTTGAGGTAACCTGAGTACCCATAACTGGGAGATGAGATGAGTAAAATGTTGGATGCATGCTATGACATACAGTGTCACATGGAGTAACAAACACCATGTATACATGGAGCATAGAATAGCTTAAGAACATAGAGTCTAGGGTAAACAAGAAGGAAACAGTGTGATATAGTTATTACTCAAAGAAAAATACCTGTATACAGGCTTGGCACCTGTAGCTCAGCGGCTAGGGTGCCAGCCACATACACTGGGGTTGGTGGATTAGAACCTGGCCCAGGCCTGCCAAACAACAATGACAACAACAACAACCACCGACACAACAAAAGTAGCTGGTTATTGTGGCAGGTGCCTGTAGCTATAGGGAGGCTCAGGCATTGCTTAAACACAAGAGTTTGAGGTTGCTGTGAGCTGTGACGCCATGGTACTCTGCTGAGGGTGACATATTGGTGAGACTCTGTCTCAAAAAAAAATAAGAACCCCCCCAAAAAACATGTATACAAAGCATACACAGTTTGTAAAAATGCCCTCAAGTAAAAGGTACACATTGAACATATTGTAATGATAGTTTGTATAGCAGGGAAATAGAATGTGGGTATGGAGATAAAAAGGAACAAATGGGTTTAATTCATTAATAATAAAGATACACCCACTGAGCACTTAGAATATCCATGAAAAGAGATCACACAAATGTAAATCATCATGAAATTTCAGAAAATCAAAGTAAAGACTCTTCTGAAACTGTCCAGCAACTGGAAAAGGGAATAGAGTTTACCCACAAAGAACCAGGATAAAACTGGGCTTTTCAGTGGTAACACTGAAAAATAGTAACCAACAGAGAAGTTCCTAAAACTTTTGGGAGGAAAATAATATCCAAGATAGAATTTTATACCTAGCCCAAATACCAATTATTTTGAGAGTGGAATAGAGATATTTTCAGATACCCTTTCTGAAAAAGTTACTGGATATTGTGAGTTACCAAAATTATGGATATAATTGAAGAGAGAGAAAAACATGATAGTCATGGAAACCAGGGATTCAGTGGAGGACAGAAGGGAGGGTTGGTTCCCAGGATGTTAAAGGAAAGTCTAAGATGACAGCTCTTAGGGGTCTGACAAGCATCTAGCTCAGATCCAGATAGGACGACAGAGGGCTCTACACATATAATCTGCAAGAAAAAAATCAAACTAATATATTCCCTGATTAGCACCCAGGGAAAGCTTTCATTTTTTTTTTCTTTCCACTGCATGGGAGCATGAAGAGTGCCTTTTTTCCATAGTCATCCCTCTCTCAAGTTTGGGGATTTCTCCGTTGGTTACTATTTTTCAGTGTTGCCATTGAAAACTGCTCTAGTCCAACCGTGTGGTACTAAGAGCCTGTGGTAATTTGTGAAGTGGTTATGAGGGAGAAACCAAAGATATTGCAAAGGAGTAACTGGGATTGAGTATTCAGAAGCTGTCATTAGTTGTATTCAGAAGAGTTACAGCCAGGTGCTACATTACAATGTTTCAGTCAACAACTTACCAAAATGCCAAATATATAACAGTAAGATTACGGTGGAGCTGAAAAATTCCTATACCACCATAATGTCATAGTACAATGTGCACATTTATGGTGATGTTGAAATAAACTCACACTACCTGTCATATAAAAGTATAGCACCTACAGTGCTTGATGATAGATAACTATGTTACTGGTTTATGTATTTGCCATACACTTTTTATTTTGAAATGTATTCCTACTTGTTAAAAAAAAAAAAAGTTCACTGTAAAAAAGGCATAGGCAGATCCTTCAGGAGGCTGTCCAAAAGAAGGCATTGTTATCATAGGAGATGACACATCCATGCATGTTATTACCCCCAAAAACCTTCCAATGGGACCAGATGTGGAAGGAGAAGACCGTGATATTGATAATCCCGACTTATGTAACCCTAGGCTAATGGGTATGTGTTGGTTTTTAACAAAAAACTTTAAAAAGTAAAAAATAAAATTAGGGAAAGAAGCTTATAGAATAAGGATATAAAGAAAGAAAATAGTTTTGTACCTCTGTACAGTTCGTTTTTGTTTTTTTAAGATGAGGTCTTGATTATGTTGCTCAGGCTGGTCTTAACCATCTGGGCTCCAGTTCTCCTACATCAGCCTCCTGAGTAGTTAGGATCACAGGCACCAACCGCTGTGCCTGGCTGCAGAGTATGTTTTAAGCCAAGTGTTATTAGAGGAGAGTCCATAAGTTAAAACAAATTTTAAAAGTTTATAAAGTAAAATAGCTATAGTAAGCTAGTATTAATTTACTATTGAAGAAAGAAACATATTTTTAATAAATTTAGTATAGCTGAAGTATGCAGGGTTTATAAAGTTGACAGGCATGTACCATAAGGCCCTAGACATTCAATACTCACCACTCACTTACAGACCCCCCGACCCCCAAGGTAGCTTCTAGTCTTGCAAGCTCCATTCGTGGTAAGTGCTCTACACAGGTATGCCATTTTAATCTATTGTACCATATTTTTACCATACCTTTTCTACCTTTAGATATGTTTAGATGTGCAAATACTTACCTTGAGTTACTGTTGTCTACAGTATTCAGTATAGTAACATGTTGTCCTGTTTTATAGACCAGCAACAATAGGCTGTATACCATGTAGTCTAGGTGTATAGAAGGTAATAGCATTTAGGATTGTGTATGTGCATTCTATGATGTTCACACAATGATGAAATAGCCTAATACCACATTTCTTGGAACATATCCCTCCCATTAAGACATGCATAAAGGTATGAATATATAACACGCGTATGTATTTATATACCAATCTAAGTGTTTAATTCCATGAAATAAAAAAGTGTCACCACTAAGGAAACATATGCCTTGGTGCAGCTCAGCTGTCAACCACATTTACATTTTTGATGCTGAACTTTTGAGACAGAACCCTGGTGGTGCTAAAACTGCCTTGAGAGGATGGGGGAGATTGAGTATGGGAAGGGAAAGGGGATATCAAAGACTAAAATCTTGGGTTCCACAGTTAGGCAGTCTTCAAGCAGTATCTAAAATTGAAAGATAAAGAAATTGCAGTGTTTTAAGTATAATATTTAGAAATGTGGAAGTGAAAAGCAGAAGAAACAGGTGAAGAGTTGAAAGTGGTTGCCTCTGGGGACTGACATTCAGGGATTGAGAGAGGTGAGGCAGAGGGCTGCTCTCTTTTCATTGTAATTCTTTCAAAATTATTTGACTTTTTAAACTCTATGTGCATTACTTTGAGAAAGTAGAAATTAAATTTTAAATGAAAATATTACACACGCAAAAAATGTGTAGGATGAAAGGCATATATAAGAATATTCATCTAGCATCCGTGGGGGAAGGATTGGCAATGGGAGAGACCAGATTCAGGAGGATTAAGGAGGAAGCAACTGCTCTGGTCCAACCGTGTGGTACTAAGAGTCTGTGATAATTTGTGAAATGGTTATGAGGGAGAAACCAAAGACATTGCAAAGGAGTAAGAACGTTCATAGTGTATATCCAGTGGAGAGTATAAAGACGTAATAGGATTTCTTACGTGTTTACTCATTCAGTGATCGATTGTTTTTTTTTTTTATTAAACCATAGCTGTGTGCTTTAGTGCAATCATGGGATACAATGTGCTAGCTTCATATACAATCTGAAATATTTTCATCCAACTGTTCGACATAACCTTTATGGGATTTTCTTGGTTATTGTATGAAAACATTTGTATTCTGCATTTAGTAAGTTTCACCTGTACCCTTCTAAGATGCACCGTAAGTGTGATCTCACCACTTACCCTCTCTCCACTCATCCTCCTCCCTCCCCTCCCCTTCTTTGCCCCTTTCCCCATATTCTTGTGCTATAATTAAAAATAGACCTGCCATTTGATCCTATAATTCCTTTACTTGGTATATACCCAGAAGACAATCTCATCTTAATTACTTCTTTGAAGGCCTTTCCTCCGAATCCAGTCACCTTCTAAAGTAGTCAGAGTTAGGTATTCAGTATGTAAATTTGTGTGC
>CAUYRH010078551.1:0-42281 GCA_963574655.1 Perodicticus potto
TCTACTTTCCCAAGCACAAGACACAGGCAGAGTGCCAACATCCTGCTCTTCTACTTCGGGTAGGTAGTTGGGATTCTGGACTTGCTGCACAAGTTGCCACGTCGGTCCTGACATCACATAGTAGATTGTCGGCCTCTGGAATCCATTGAAAGTAGAAGCAGCAGCTACAGTGTAAGCATCCATATTTTCAAAGAGCATCCAGTTGCCCACATGCATTTCTGGCAGGTCACAGGGTTCAACTAACCAGTCAAGGCCATCGCGTGCTGGTCCCCATATGCTGGATGAAAATACTTCTCATCTGGTTTAGGTCTCTTTTGCAGAAGAGGCTTTACATGAGCATGATCATAAAGGACGCAATTAAATGATCCATATACTCCATCATTGATGTAATACATAAAGGTTTGTTCACTAGACTCATCTTCATCATCAGAGCCTATCTGTTCCTGTAATACAATTTTTTTTGGCAATGATATTAACTGCAAGTGTGAAGGCTGATGTAACATAATATCTGCCTGCTCAACTATGATTCTCACTCCAGAGTCTGATGGAAAGTACTTGTCCAATGCTGGGTTGATTACACCAGTGATCTCTTCAAATTTAAGCTTCACATCCTCAGATACAGGAAAGCCACCACCAAAGCAGGTACACGCTGAAACCAACCTCAGCTCCCATGTCAAAGACACAGCGGGCATCAGAGATTGCCTGCACAAAGGTCTCAGGATCAGTACAGCCACTTCCTACATGGAAGCTGACACGAATGACATCAATATTTAGCTCTTTTGCCTGTTCCAAAAGAAGTCAGCTGGTTTTTGAGGGTGGCACCAAATTTAACACTGAGTCTACAGACTGCTGGGTGACATTTCACTCTACTTTCCCAAGCACAAGACAACAAAACCAACTTGGCCTTTGGATGTACTCTGGCAACTTTCATCAACTCGATTCACTGTCAAAAGTCATCATCTGGACCCCATTATTGGCAGCGTACTTAATTTGAGACACTTGTTTACAGGGATTTGCATAGATAATCCTCTCTGGAGGCACCCCGAGACTTTATACCAATTGTATTTCAGTCTTGCTAGCACAGTCAAATCCTGTCCCAATGGCAGCGAGGGTCTTCACAATGGCTCTACTGTCATTACATTTGACTGCATAAAAGGGAGTGACATGAAGATATCCTCTTTTAGCCATCTTCGGTGTTTCTTCAGAACATCTCCAAGGTCTGCTACATAGAAAGCATCCTTATCATCAGAAGAGGAAACTTCATTGATTTTTTTTGCTCCAGAATGTCCTTGGTAGTAAAACCTTCATCAAGCAAGTGGCAGTCAAACTCTTCATTACTAATGTTGTTCATGGTTTCTTGATGTTTCTTTGAAAAACTAAGAGAAGGAATTTAAAGAAATACTTCCAGCTTCTCACAAAGGCAATTCCCCAGGAATTCTGAATCCCGCTGCGTGTGTCCTCCAAACAACAGTGGAAACGTTCTTAGAGTATCCGGATGCTGCAGGCCAGCCCCATAAAGAAGCAGGAACGCCACTGCCTGCACAGAGCCAGGGCCGGAGCAGGAGCCAGAGCCACAGGAGCGCTCGGCGGCCCCCACTGCACCTATCAGCGTCTGGCTCCCACCTGCCGGAGACGCTGGCCTGAGGTGGCGCAAGCAGTTGGCAGAGGGGTTGCTGGGGTGGTGACTTCAGGCACTGACCCCCACATATCAATGTCAATAGAAAATTGGTTATGGAGAAGCTGTATGTCCTGTTCATGGAGATGAAGCTCTTTAAATCTGAATCGGAACTCCTTTTGCAACTTTTCCAGTGAATCCACACATGTTTCGTTTGGGAATGCAACCAATGGTTTTCCCGCTAACAGATTTTGCAGGCCTGGGATGAGTCTGCTGCTAAACAGGACAGGCAGGGGAGGCGAAAACACCCGGCAGGCCGGGTAAGTGTCTTCGGCCGGCTGTAGTTTGAGGACCCCTGCCTTAGACGTTAGTCCACCCTGTGGTTGAGTTGAGATACCCAAATATGGTTCTGGGTGGCTCTTCATATCCTCCTGAAATTTTATAGCTGGGTTAGTTGTCATAGTCAAATTGAATAGAGAATTGAGACACTTTGCGGTTACAGCCTAAATTGCTCTGATAAATCTCGGCCCAGTTTCTCTACCTCACTGTGGAAGCTTGATGAGAAAGGAAGCTTTATAAATCTAAATGTTCTTGAATTAAATTGTGTACACAACCAGAATTTTAGGAGCATTGGATTCTAATCCTAATCCAAGGACTCCTCTTATTTAGAAGGTTATGAAATGATTTACATTTGTTGTAGTTTTCTTCATGGTGGCCGGAGGAGAATGTTGGTGCCCTAAGTCAGTATATGAAACTACGCATTAAAAACATGCAATTAAGACCTGAACTTTTTGAATGCATCAAACGTGACACAAAGCACCCAAAGAGAGTAATTCTTCATTTTCATTCTGAGAGTAAAGTTTTTCTTGAGGAGGATTTACCTTTTACTCATAAATTTTCACTAATGTGCCTCAAAAGAATGAATGTTAATAATGAAAATCTCGGTCAGGTATGGTGGCTCATGTCTGCAATCCTAGCACTCTGGGAGCCTGAGCTCAGGAGTTCAAGACCAGCCTGAGCAAGACTACCCTGTCTCTACTAAAGATTAGAAAAACTGTGGCAGGCACCTGTAGTCCCAGCTACTCAAGAGGCTGAGGCAGGAGGATTGGTTGAGGCCAGGCGTTAGAGGTTGCTGTGAGCCAGGCTACCACTACTGCACTCTATCCTGGGGCAACAGAGTGAGACTCTGTTTCCAAAAACGAAAGAAGAGAGAAAACCCCTGGGCTCCACTCTATGGAGATTGTGATTTAATAGTTCTGCAATGTGCATCCTGGGTGTTTACATTGCCAATGGTCCACAGACTGACTTGCTGTGTCATAGAACACAGGTCACTCCTTTTCAATGCAGTTGTGACTCTCCCTAACATCAGAGAGTAATGGGTATATGTGTTAAAAGACTCAGACTGGGGGTTTAACTTATTCTGGTTTAATAGTTGATAAGTATATGAGGCATTTTAAGAAAAATTGTGCTGTATTGGCCTTATTTAGATCATCACTTTTACCCCCATTATCAAGCACCATGCCACTGCATAAAGGAAAAAAAAAATCTAATAAGTGGTGAAATATTTTTCATTGATAATGCTGTTCTGCTCAAAACATTTTCTTTTACATGTTCTGGATAGTGCTAGAAAAAATAGATTAAAAATTGTGTATTTTAATATTAATATCTGATAATTTTTTCCTGTCGTGACCAGGTGTGTGCATGTGTGTGTGTGTGTGTGTGTGAGAGAGAGAGAGAGAGAGAGAGAGAGAGAAAGAAAAACTATTGATTCTTGTGTCATATTTTGGGTGGAAAAGTATATTCTTTATTTTTATATGTATATGAATAAATAGCATTGGAACATTGGAAAGACATTGTTTCTCTAGAGAAGCAGAGAGTGGCTTGGGGGAGCAGAGTACTCTTGATTATAACATGTAAATACACAGGCAATCACATCTGAAGCACTGCGATTGCAACGTGGGACCACATCCCAAAATAAAGACAGATCAGCAGCAAATGCTGGGTGTTGCAGTGTGACTAATGTCTGTTATACAACAAAGCTCTGCAGATCAGTAATGGCAGTCCGTCCCTTAATGTGTTCTCAGGAGACAGTCAAGTTGTTCTTCAGAAAGAACACCGAGATCATAATACAATGTTATGAGATTTGCTGTCTGAAGATGGTGCATCGATATGGAAGAAGAGGTGTTAGATAATTTAGAGGGAGAAGAACCCTGTCATTATTAAAAATTTCTAGCCTTTGTATATGGTCAGCCTTTTGGCTAGGTGGAATTGTTCCATTCTATGTATTATTCAACTTTATTTTTTTTATTCAACTTTATTTTTTTTTATCCACTCACCACAGAGCATAAAAAATGCCTTCTGCAACCTCACATATGTCCCACTCCTTGTATCTCTTTTTCTCCTTTTAATAATAATGAAATATTATTATTTTCATTATATTCATTAGTTGGCAAATACGATTTACTCTTTTTCAAAACAAAAGTCCTTGAAAACACTTAACAGCTTCATAATCAGATCTTTTAAGATTATTTAAAATTTAAAATATTTTTCTATCCTTTGTATTTATGCTTATTTCTAACAGTTTTTTCTCTTCTTGATAGACCTCTGTATATTACTTGAAATATTAATTTTTTGATATCTTGCATGATACCACATTTAGAACATAGCATCAAATTAAGTGTGCAATAATACTGAGGTAAGGAATTTCTAAAATGATTTAAGATTTTAGCTTAAAGGGTCAAATAAATTTCTCTCTGCTCACTCTATTGATGCCCTTATAACAGTGGCATGAACGAGTGTGGAAAAGCAAGTTCAATTCTCCTTATTCCTGTTACAAATTTAACCACATATACTTCATTTGATTTGCAGTAATATGTAAACATAACATTGTTAATTCCGTTTCACAATTACTGAGCTTTTAGCTGATTCAAACTTGGAATAATAAGATGCTATAATTACAACTCAAGTAAAATTTGGGGAAAAAAGCCCAAATTCTCAATAACATTAATTGTAACACTTTTAAAAGGAATTCTTGAGACTTTCTTTTTGTCACTTTTACAACTCATTATACTGGAAAAAAGATTATCAGAAGACCATTTTTCCTCAGCATTAAGATGTTTGGTGCTTCCTATGCTTTGCTAGAAAGACTATTGGCTCCTGTCATTATATATATTTGGGGGGACATATATTTATTATTTTTATATTTATATGAATAAATATAAATGAAAATAACCCTGAAACTTCTATTTTCTTCATTACTACATCACAACTGAAAATCTTTTACCCACATTAAAAAATTATGCATTTACATTTCACATGTTAATTTAGTAAGCTTTTAAGTTTGACTTTTTGTACAGGAAAAAAAAAAAAAAAAAAAATATATATATATATATATATATATATATATATATATATATATATATATATATACACTTTCTCTCCCAGACATACACACATACATGTATATGCCTCCTTTATTGATTTAAAATAGATTTATTTAAAATCTAGGGAAAAATTCAAATATATTTATGTGTCATTCATGAATTTCTCTAGCACTAGCATATACAATGGGTTAAATCTCCGAAATAGGAATTAGTACAGGTGGCCAATTATAACAAGGCATAGCTAGCTGTGGCTTGTAAGAAGTTTAAGATGAGAATGCGTGTGAGTGAAAATGTGGGCTGTGGAGGGAGAGTGTGATAAAGATGGCTGCAAATGCCAATTCTTTTTCACTCTTTCCTGTTATAAGTGAATCTGGACCGTCTGCAGTGATTTTTTGGAAAAACAGAATGCATTATAAGCAATAGTGTGAGACTTCTAAGTCTGGGCTATAAAATAACTTCCAGCTTTATACTTGACTCTCTTGAAATGCTCACTCTTGGGAGCTTATTCTCTAAGATCCTACCTGACATGCAATGAGAGACTGAAGTCAAATGGAGGGGCCATGCACTTGTTCCTTGGTCAAAACCCTCACTTGAGTTCCCACATAAAAGCCAGCATCAACCTCCAGCCATTTTGGATATCTAGTTCAGTAGAACTTGAAGGTGGCATACTTAAGTTTTTTAAGCAAGTATTTATAAATATGATTTTATTCCCTCAAACATTATCTGACCATCAAGAGGTGGCTTATACTCACCGTTAGTATATGGTGTGGTAACAGATAATCCAGGGACTCTCCATGGCCTGACACAACCAGCGTTGATTTCTTGATATCCAACATAAGTTGCCAGGCAGGTAGCTCTGCTACATCAAGTTACAAAGGGATTCAGCTGAACACATGGACTGTTCCCACAAAGCTACACTTTATGGAACACAAGTTCTCTTTCTTTGCTGAGCTTTTCATAGCATCACACTTTCATGTGCAACACATTAAATTGGCCAGAACTAGTCATATTTCTCTCCCCAACTGCAGAGGACCAGGCAGATACAGATGAACCAGTGGAGTCTTTGATATGACTGACAATTCCACACTCAAACTTGAACTTCAGGCAGGGATCTTGTGAAACATCCAACTTATACTTTCATATTAAATGTGGACATACATGCATTTAATGAAAATGTAGTAGCTTAAAAATTAAAAGAAATAAGGCAAATATAAACAACAAAAAGGTCATATCGAGAAGGAGAAAAATGAAAAGAAGAACATTTATTTAGGGTTTAGGATGTACTAGACATGTTTTAAGAACATAAAATGTATTATTTCATTTACTCCTCACAACTACCTCTAAAGCAATTATTTTTATTATCACCACTTTATAGATGAGAAAACTTGAGTACAGAGAGGTTGAGCAATTGGCTCAAGGTCATGCTAGTACATGATGGGGGAACTAGCATATAAACCTAGCCAGTCTCTCTGCTACAGATTTTACTAAGATGATGCAGGTTGCAGAGGGTGGGAGATAGCAGATGGAGCAGGTCAGCTTGTTTTACAAAATAGCATCATTATCACATTAAAATGTTGTGGACCAGAATATGTTTCTCAGCCTTCTAAGCTCAGAAATATCTATCATCCCACCAGCCATGGACCTCAGGAGTGACCCGAGATTGATGTACACATGTTTAATACAGAGGCCACTGTATTAATTTATAATGAGGATTTACTGTGAGAGGGAGCCAGACAAGGTGTGGAAAGGGCCACAGTCAACATTTGTTTTTTGAGAACTTACCTATATTGAATGGCAGAACTTCCATTAACATGACCCATCCTTTCTTTAGTTATGTTAATATAGTGTATGTAGTACTTAAAGTCCTTTAGACTCTACTGTTGACTGCACATCTTCGGAGATTTTCTTTACTTTTTAACTCTCAGAGGGCAACTTCGTTTATCTTATTTCCAAATTAATAGAGAGAACTTCAATACTGTTCCTGAGGACAATAACAGAAATGACTCACAAGTATTCAAGGAGTTGGTCTGATATCTACACCTATCAAATTGGGCAGGTCATAACATTCATGTGACTCCTGACCCTTCAAATATACCCCATGATTGAATTATTGTACACAGCTATGATTCAATTAAAAAAAAAATTGGGCAGGTCATTGGCCTAAAACACTTTGCACTGTGTTATTCTTTTTTTATTTTATTTATTTATTTATTTTGCAGGTTTTGGCCAGGGCTGGGTTTGAACCCGCCACCTCCAGCATGTGGGGCTGGCGCCCTACTCCTTTGAGCCACAGGCACTGCCCTCACTGTGTTATTTTTAATATCAGTACAGGACCAAATGAAATTTGTATGCCAGGCTCTGCAACATCCCTGCTCCTCATTTCCTCCACTGGGTTTGTTTCATACAATAAGCAACTTCCTTAAACAATCTCTCAGACCAGGTTGAGGTTCCCAGGAGTAGGAAAGCATCCTTCACTCCCAACAGTTTCTTTCCTTCATCAATTTAACAAAAGGTGTTTCATTGTTTCTATGTCAAAGGAAAAAATATCACACTTAGTAATTAAATAATGTATTTTGAGATCCTGTGAACACATTCATCACCTGCCCAGTCATCACTGCCTCAGAGAACCCAGCATAGAGACAGAGACTGTTAGAACACTGAGGAAGCATAATTGTTAACAGGAAACTATAAGATTTTTTCTAATAAACTTATAGTGTATAGATTTCAGAAATGGTCAAAGAAAAGTGCAAATTTTTGCTTTTTATATTTTTTTGTTCTTTTCAGTGTGTATATCATCATCACTCAGAAATAAAAGGCAGGCACATAAAATCAGAGAAAATGCTAGTTCATTTCCTTTCTTCCATAAAAATGATTCCACTGATCATAAAAATCCTTCATTCTGAAAGATGAAAGCTTATTATCATTATCAAACACCTCTTTTTTTGCAGTAGTTTTACCGTTAGTGAATCACTGGAGGAGAGAACAAAGATTTCTTGGCAATAACACAATCTACCTTTCAGTAGCTGTAAAGAAAAGCTAGGAAACATTATTTGTTAAGATTTTCTCCATTATTTATTAAGATTTTCTCACATTTAGCTGATAAGTTCTAATACTTTGCTTTGAAAATGTAAAAGGAGTAGGGTGCCAGCCCCATATGCCAGAGATGGCAGGTTCGAACCCAGCTCTGGCCAAAAAAAGAAATGTATCTTATTTATTTTTTAAGACTAATAAACATGATTTTTGCCTAAAGTCTCACCAGCACGTTAGACCATCAGGTTCTGTTGTGCCTCTGTCTTTAGAAAACTATGATCTTGAAAATTACTGTATTAGTCAGATTTCACTAGGGTTACCTGAGTAATAACTGTCCTCTATATTCCACATATTTAGTTTTGTCTCCCATTGTGTGGTGGTGGATCTGCTCTTAGCCTGGGTCATGTTCAGGCATGCTCTTCACATCTCTTGCCTCCCAGAGACCAAGTGTGGGGTATCCCTATCTGGAATGTGATGTTTGTATCACGGGGGCAAGAGTACAAGAGAGCTGAAAGGAATTCAGTCTCCACAGAGCCTCCCCTCAGACCTGTTTTAATTTCACTTCTTTTCTACTCTACCGGCAAGAGGAAATTGTGCCCAACATCAGTGAGATGGGGAAACATACTTTTCTCAAGCAGGAGAGAAGAAAAAGGAGAATGAATAGGTGTTGAACAATAATGCAATCAACTCCCTTCTACCATCTTGGTCATTCCTCTTGTTCCTTTCACATATATAAGTTATTCACCCCTTCTGAAAGAAAGGAAATCACTGAAAAGTCTCATCTAATCATGGCACCACGATGTAGGTACAAGATCTCGTGACAGTCTCTATGTGCGATTAAATGTGACTCTATTTGATATTTTGACCCATGAAATACAAAGAAAAGTTGTCTACCCTCCCCATTCCCCTAAATATAATTATGGGACAAAACAGGTTAAGCACAATAAACACTCCCATTGGAGAGACACAAAGCAGTCACTGGTCCACAGCAATTCTGAAACCCTTCTGCACAAACGTTGCAAAGATCCTCTATCTGGGGGCAAAAATAACTTTGTTCTCTTTTAGTTAGGCCCCACTTTGGTTCCCAAGGAACAGCTCCCCAGTCTATTTTCTCCATGGATCTTGGAACCACATCTGAGAAACCTTTTATCTTCTTTAATTATTTGGTCATATCTTTTTTTTTAGAGACAGCGTCTCATTTTATCGCCCTCAGTAGAGTGCCATGGTTTCACACAGCTCACAGCAACCTCCAACTCCTGGGCTTAGGCAATTCTCTTGCCTCAGCCTCCCGAGCAGCTGGGACTACAGGCGCCCACCACAATGCCCGGCTATTTTGTTGTTGTTGTTGTTGTTGCAGTTTGGCTGGGGCCGGGTTTGAACCTGCCGCCCTCGGTATATGGGGCCGGTACCCTACTCACTGAGCCACAGGTGCCACCCCTGTTTGGTCATATCTTAAGAGGCTGTTGGTGTTTATGACCTTTGGAGTGACCAAGCTGCTTTCTCAGCCTGCTTCCTGCCCATGGAATTGCTAACACAAGTGCTGATTTATGTTTTTTGTACTCGTATTCTTTTCTTAATTCAGACTGGCAATAGCATAAGTAACACAATGTTTTCAGAAACTTTGCTGCCTTATGCTTTTTGTTCTAAGGCTAGAGTTGTACCAGAACACTTTTTGAGCCCTGTCTTTCTCACTAGACTTAATTATTTGTGCCCTGTGCTCATCAGCCCTACTAAGGACCAAGCACTTTGCAACTTTTTCTCAGCCAATTTATCCAACTAAGAGAAATTACTGAAGGCCACAATCAGAAGTCTAAAACAAAAATGTATGATTGTCATGCCTTGATTTGTTTATGCTCAGAAGTTTTGTCTTAACTATTAATCACTATGTATGGCTCAGGAGACCTTTCAGTTTATCTTGGACTAAGTAGAAATGAGAATCTGCTTCATTTTCCAGTCCTCCAAGTTTCTTCTTGTTCTTGATATTTCCTCCTATTCTCCTTCCTGAGAGGATAGCTCATATCTGAGCTTGTTCTTTTGTAAGTTAGCTTCTAAAATAGAAATGACAACAAACATTAAATACCAAATACATTATATAAATCCTTAGCCTCTGGAGTATTTAAAAGTATTTAAAGGCATTTAAAATTTTAGCCTTGCTTGAGCTCAGGAGTTCAAGATCAACCTGAACAAGAGCTGGGCCCTCTCTCTACTAAAAACAGAAAAAGTAGCCAGGCATCGTGGTGGGCACCTGTAGTCCCAGCGACTGGGGAGGCTGAGGCAAGAGGATTGCTCAAGCTCAAGAGTTTGAAATGGCTGTGAGCTATGATGCCACGGCACTCTACCCAGGGCAATAGAGTGAAACTGTCTCAATAAATAAATAAATAAATAAATTTCTTTTTAGCCAAATATTTTCTTTTTAATAACGTAGGTTGTCATTATTCTGGGATCCTATATATTTTCTTACCTTACATTAACCAGCCCCAAGCTAGTATTAGAACATCCCATTTCTTTGTTGTTATTTTGAAAAGCACTTTACTTCTAAGTATCAATATCTCAGTTTGGCAGCTTTAGGTAAATTATTCTACACAAACAAACAAACAACCCCCTGAAAATCTCAGTGGCTTATATTACAAATACTTACATCTTCTTCCCACTGATGGTTACTGGCCATAGTTGTATGCTGAGGATGGGACCTGGATTCAGGTGTCCTCCCCAAGTTGCTGGGAACTGGCAATGTTTTTTGACTTTTAGTGTCCAGAATTGTCAAAGTGCCACTTCTACTTACATTCCATTCTCTAAAACAAGTCATACGGAGAAGCCCAATATGAAGGGGATAGGAATGTACCTTTATCTCAGTAACAAGAGAAGATTGAATTCTTGTTAAAGGAAGGATAATACAATTCACCCCAGTTGCTCAGCCTTTATTGATCTTACTATGATGTGAATCAATGAGGGGAAATGATGACAGGTGAGTATCCACATTATGTCACGAATGATTACATGCTAATAAATCTAAGTTTCTGGTGTCTACAAAATAGTTTAAGTAACAGTTTCATCAACTATTATTTAATAAAAATAGTTTTATTATTTTGATATAACAGAGGAAACCTACCTACTCCTTGCTCTGTATAAATGCATTTACTAAAATATTGTGCTGACTTTCCTACTGTTAGCACATAAAGTTAATAAGCATGCAGTTAGGTCAAAACTACACAAGTTACGTGTAACTTATGATTAGACTAACAGTGAGAGGCTCGGCACCTGTGGCTCAATCAGCTAAGGCGCCAGCCACGTACACCTGAGCTGGTGGGTTCGAATCCAGCCCGGGCCCGCCAAACAACAATCACGGCTGCAACCAAAAAATGGCAGGTGTTGTGGCAGGCGCCTGTAGTCCCAGCTACTTGGGAGGCAGAGGTAGAAGACTCGCTTGAGCCCAGGAATTGGAGGTTGCTGTGAGCTGTGATGCCATGGCACTCTATCCAGGGTGACAGCTTGAGGTTCTGTCTCAGAAAAAAAAAAAGAATAGCAGTGAGAAAAGACAATAATTTCTTTATCTGTAATATCAAAACATATTAAAGCAAATTTATTACCCCTTAGATAAATTTCAAACTTATTCAATTGCCATGATGCTACACTGTTGTATATTGAGCAAATAAATTGCCTTTTAGTATGACCATAATACTGTCATTCTGACTGTCAGCCAGGATTTCCTTGGTTTTACATCTGAAAAATAAGCTTCTCTACAGCATGAACCAGGTACAGTGTAAAACTTCTTCTGCTACCAACCCTCCCTACCTGCCTCCCAGCATCCTTGATGGGGAGTTTGGAGTTCTTTTAAATTATATGTATTTTTTGGCTTTTATCCTTTAGATAATGTTTACATACAACAAGTATGGAAGCGGTCATCCTGAAGCCGACTGCTAAAGGGAAGTGTGAACAAAGGCAGAATGTGCTTCTCTGATGAGGAATTGAGCTTATCCCCTCTCAGCACCTGTAAAAATTTCACTCAGCACCTGATAGTCATTTCAGAATGCTAACAGATCTCTGGCACTCCGCAATAAGCAACTATGTCGGTGCCATTAGCTTCCTACATGTGTCCTTTTATTCGTCCATTCTGTGACTATTACTTTATCTGTCTGTCAGAGTTCGTAACTGTTCAGATAAGGGTCAAACTCTCAGTGCTTCCTAAGGACTTTTCTACCAGCCGTTCACGTCCGTTCTCCACCTGTTCGTTCCATAACAAGCTTCAATTCAGAAGAAGGGGTATAACTACTCTCAAGACAAGACTGAGACTGAGGCCCTTAGTTCCGGGGTTGGGACTGTCTCTCATTTCTTCAGGGACACATGTCATTTTATTTGTTCTTCACAGCAATTTGAGCTGTCCTGGCCTGTCAGCCAGAAAATGCTGAGGTCAGTGAAGGATGAAAGAAATTATGTAAAATTCTGTTTCTTAGAGGCACGTTCTTCTCCTGAGTTCTCTTCTTGGTGCCTAAATCAAAATTGAGTCTTAGACTCAAAGGTGATCTAAGACTCGAATGCCTTAATCCTGGGTTCTCAGATGTGAAGCCCAATTCTCAACTATTTCTTCCATTTTTCATGCATAATAAGGAAGACTTTTGTTTAAAAACAAAAGACAAAATAAAGTGAGGTGACATAATAGTTTAATAAGAATCACTATGGGCAGCATCTGTGGCTCATCGAGTAGGGCACTGGCCCCATATACCGAAGGTGGCAGGTTCAAACCTAGCCTCAGCCGAACTGCAAAAACAGAAAAATAGTTGGGTGTTGTGGCGGGCGCCTGTAGTCCCAGCTACTCGGGAGGCTGAGGCAAGAGAATCGCCTAAGCCCAGGAGTTGGAAGTTGCTGTGAGCTGTGTGATGTCACGGCACTCTACCGAGGGTGACAAAATGAGACCCTGTCTCTACCAAAAAAAAAAAGAAGAAGAAGAAGAAGAAGAATAAGAAGAATCACTACTGTTCCTTAACTTTGGAACAGCTGAAATCCAAAGCAATGACAATACCAGGTGCCGGGGAGGACGTGCAGTATCGGGAAGGTTCATTCATCGCGAGTGGGAATGCATCACGGTACAGCCACTTTGAAATAGTGGAGCAGTTTCTTACAAAACTAAACATGCTCTTATTACATGATCCAACCATTGCACTTCTTGGTGTTCACCTAAATAATCAATGTCTATGTGAAATCCTGCACATAAATATTTGCAGATGCTTTATTCATAACTGATAACAGTGGAAGTAACCAAAACGTCCTACACGTAGGTGAATGGATAAACAGTGATCCATCCCTCAAATGGAATATCACTCAGAAATAAAGAGAAATTAGCTATGAAGCCAAGAAAGGACCTGGAAGAATTTTATCTACACATCACTAAGTGAAAGAAACCAATCTGCAAGGCTACATACTGTGTAATTTCAACATGTTGGAAAAGGCGAAACTATGGAGACAGTGGTTGCCAGAGACAGGGAAGGAGGAAAAAATAGAGCAAGAGGGACTTTTAGGGCAGGGAATCTATTCTGTATAATACTGTAATGGTGGAATCCAGTCCTTATACATTTATAACACAATACAGTGTACAACACAGAGCAAAGCTCAGTATAAACTATCAACTTTAGTAATAATGTATCAAGAACGGCTCATCAGTTATAAGGAATGTACCACACCAAGGGAAAGCATTAATAAGAGAGGAATCTGGGGAATGGACAGGTAACTGTGGACTTTCTGGCTTTTTGCTTACAAGTAAACTAAGTTTATATCCTATACATTGAAATGTGATCAAAAAAATAAAGCATGTTAATGTAAGAAAAAGAATTTTTAACAATGGAGAGCTGGGAAGGTAATTCATTAAATTATAATATATGGCATCATGAGATAATTCTTGTTTGTTTGTTTGTTTTATTTTGCGAGACAGAGTCTTACTTTGTTGCCCAGGCTAAAGTGCAGTGGTGATCATAGCTCACAGCAACTTCACAGTGATCCACACGCCTTAGCCTCCCGAGTGGCTGGAAGTATAAGTGTGCATGTCACTGTCCCCAGCTAATTTTTCCATTTTTGAAAGAGATGGGGTCCCTTTCTTGCCCAGGGTGGTCTTAAACTCCTGACCTCAAGTGATCCTTTATCCAAAGTGCTAAGATTATAGGCATGAGCCCCTGCACCCAGCTATGAGGTAAAATTAATTAAATTGATTCCATAGTCATGCATGAAAATAAACTTCATCTGGGCAGTGCCTGTGGCTCAATGGGTAGGGCGCTGGCCCTATATGTGGTGGGTGGCAAGTTTGAACCCAGCCCCAGCCAAACTGCAACAAAAAAATGGCTGGGCATTTTGGTGAGTGCCTGTAGTCCCACCTACTGGGAAGTCTGAGGCAAGAGAATCTCCTAAGCCGAGGAGCTGGAGGTTGCTGTGAGCTATGACGCCATGGCACTCTACGGAGGGTGATAAAGTGAGACTCTGTCTCAAAAAAAAAAAAAAAAAAGAAGGTGCCTGTAGTCCCAACTACTCTGGAGGCTGAGGCAAGAGAATCACCTAAGCCCAGGAGTTGGAGGTTGCGGTGAGCTGTGTGACGCTATGGCACTCTACCGAGGGCGATAAAGTGAGACTCTGTCTCTACAAAAAAAAAAAAAAAGAAAGAAAGAAAAGAAAAGAAACTTCCTCACATATTACTTTTCATTTCATAAAAAAACCAGATGTGCTCATTAAAAAAATATGAATAATGACACAATATTTAGTACATATTTTATTTGGAAAATATAATTTCTTCTTGAAAGAATATTATGTTAAATATTATATTTTAAGTAAACATTTTAAAGTGTTTATAATTTTAGATATTATAAAAAGTAAATATTTTCATAAAATAATTTTTAAATTGAAAAACTTCATTAAATCGTTACAATTCTGCTTCCTTCTGCCACGACCTTAGTTAAGAGTGCCTATTATCTCTTGTCTAAAGTACTTGTTTATTCATTTGCTTAACATACATTGAGTACTTATTACATGCTATCCATTGTTCCAGATAATACAGTAGAAAAAGAGATAGAGATAAATAAACAATAAGTCCAACCTCAAGGTATACACGGATTCCAGTAAAACAGAGTGATACATTGTTTAAATCCAAGTGAGGTTAATTCTGTAACAATGTCAAGATCTCAGCAGCCTAACAAAATAAAGGCCAATTTCCAATTTATATCACAGTCTGATGGAAATGTGTGTATGGGGTTAGGGTGGCAGTTGTTGAGGGTAAGAATGCTCCCTGCAGTGACTCAGCCTCTTTCTACTTCAACATGTGGTCTTTAAAAATGAAAAGATAAAAAGGACATAAAATGCGGAACACTGTATAGAGAATTTTACCTGTAGATACAGGCCTGGTAAGTGTGTATATCACATTACCCTGTCCTATCTATAAAGAAAGATGGGAGATAGAATCTTTCTATGCCTCCAGGAGGAAATTAAATGGATGACTCAAGAACACAGTGTTTTCACACAAGCCTATGAGGAAATATTTCCAATACAATGTGGCAAGTCACAGAGCAGATTTATTCAAGGAGGGAGGTTCCAAAGACTTTTTGTTAAAGCTCATATAATTCAACTAATTTTCCCGTAAAGACAAACGTAAGCCAAAGGAGGTGTATTACAACTCATCACCTATATTAGCATGTTTTTTGCTTTCCTCTTCCTTTTCTCGACCGATGGGTTTTAAAGTTGACTCTTACAAATGAATTAGCCCAGTGTATTATGCATTATTTGACCTTCTTCTTCCCATTTCCTTAACTCTAACTTCAATGTCAAAGTTTAAGGTACATTTAGCAGTAATGTGACCACTATAAAAGAGCTCCAGACGACTCTGTTGAAGGATCACAAAAATGTGCTAAGTTATAGTAGTATTATATGATGAAATATAGCCTAACACCCCAAAATCACCCACAGAGAATCTGAGACTCATAAACTCGTTCATACAATACTGACCAAACGTGAGTGGAAGCCAGGTGTGGCAATTGGAGCCCTGTATGGCAATAAAGCCAATGCAGTCTACAATTTCAGCTGCTTCATAGTTTTAAAGGTATGTAATTTTAGGCTGGGTGTGGTGGCTCACACTTGTAATCCTAGCACTCTCGGAGGCCAAGGCCATTAGATAGCTTGAACTCAGGAGTTCAAGATCATCCTGAGATCCCATCTCTACTTTAAAAAAAAAATAGAAAACACTAGCCAGATGTTATGGCGGACACCTATAGTCCCAGCTGCTTGGGAGTCAAGGCAGGAAGATCAGATGAGCCCAAGAGTTTGAAATTGCTGTGAGCTATGACACCATGGACTCTACTCAAGATGACAGAGTAAGACTCTGTCTCAAAAAAAAAGTATATAATTTTGATGATTATTCTTAAGTTTTGGTAGATTCGCAATATCATAAAGCATCACATTAAAATGTTATAATTTATACTACTTAAAATCACAAAATAAACCTTGCATAGAATGTTACCCGATTTATAAACTGTTTTTTCAGTAGCCTGATAAGCTACAGACCAATCTTTGATAGCTTCTCAATTTTTAGCCACTTCCACCTCCATCCCTATGTGATCCAAAGAGAATTATAAGGAGAAGCACAAATTTCATCCTGTTACTCCTTTAAATCAAAATCTTTACTACTTCTTCACCCCACTAGCTCCATTACCAATAGGAAAAAAAGTCCAGAGTGTGAAGATTTTAAACACAGTTCCATATAACAAACATTTAAGGAAACTCTACTTGATGCCAAATGTTTGGAAGAAACATACCCAACCAAGTCTATAATCTCTGTAAATCTTTGCAAACCTTACTCTTCCATCCCTATTTGCTACCACTATCCATCTTTCTTCTAATTAGCAACTATCCATTCTCCGACCACGAGATTTTTTGTTTTATTTCCTTGCCTTTGAGCATGCTGTATCAGCCAGACTTGAGTATAGCAAACAGGCACTGCAAGCAGAAAGGGATCCATCACAGGAAATGAAATGCTTACAAAAGGATTGGAAGGGTTGGAGCGGAGGGGGTCATGGGACTGCTGCTGGGCCAACAAGCTCAAGGACACACTTGAAGCTGAAAACTAGACCAAGGGACACTGACTCTGGCTCCTGCAATGACTGTGACTGCCTTTAGATACTCTAGACCAGTGATTCTCAACTATGGGTCACAACCCACAGGAACTGTATTAAAGACTGGTGGCATTAGGAAGGTTGAGAACCACTGCGCTTGACATTGGAATTTAAAGTCTGGCTGCTAGGACTACCTTTAAACTCCAGTATCTCTGGCATTATTTGTCGGTTAAAATAGTATAAAGAGGCTCGGTGTCTGTGGCTCATTGGGCTAAGGCGTCAGCCACATACACCTGAGCTCACAGGTTTGAATCCAGCCCAGGCCCACCAAACAACAATGACGGCTGCAACCAAAAAAAAAAAAAAAAAAAATGGCTGGGCATTGTGGTGGGTGCCTGTAGTCCCAGATACTTGGGAGGTGGAGGCAAGAGACTTGCTTGAGCCCAGAAATTGGAGGTTGCTGTGAGCTGTGATGCTACAGCACTCTATCCAGGGTGACAGCTTGAGGCTCTGTCTCAAAAAAATAAAATAAAATAAAAATAAAATAAAATAGTATAAAGAAAAAGACTCCTACCAAAAAGTCACATTCCAAATTTCACACCTATGCATCTAATTAGCATAACATAATTTGCATCTAGACTTTGACTGCCAGAAAGTCTAGGAAACGTAAGTTTGAGCTTTCTGTCCCCCATAGTTCTAGAATGCACAGAGAGGAAAGTAAGAATGAACCCTGAGTCCCATCCAGGACACAGAGCACTCCTGGTGCCTGGATTGCTTTTCTCCCCTGTCCTTTGCCCACTGCATGTAACACCCACTTTCACATACAGCTCTACTAGGTGCTTTATGTGATGATTTCCCCGGCTGTAAGTCAGAATGACAACATTGGTCAATTCCTGGTAATACCTTTCACGTAGAAGGTACTGCACAAAAAGAATATACAGAATGGGCTCAGCACCTGTGGCTCAAGCGGCTAAGGCGCCAGCCACGTACACCTGAGCTGGCGGGTTCGAATCCAGCCCGGGTCCGCCAAACAACAATGACGGCTGCAACCAAAAAATGGCCAGGCATTGTGGTGGGCACCTGCAGTCCCAGCTACTCGGGAGGCGGAGGCAGAAGACTCGCTTGAGCCCAGGAATTGGAGGTTGCTGTGAGCTGTGAAGCCACAGCACTCTATCCAGGGTAACAGCTTGAGGCTCTGTCTCAAAAAAAACAAAAAACAAACAAACAAACAAAAAAAGAATATACGGAATGAGTGAATGGTGCTCCATGGCATTGTTCACCATTCTAGCCCAACTCGAATTCTGGTCTTCTCTTCTTCCACAAGCATAATTGTCCTGTGATGGTGTGCTCCCTGTAGATTCCACTAGACTGAGTACTTTCAGAAAGCAAGGCCTATATCTTACTCATATTTGTATATTCCTCTTTTCTTTTTCTCATACCCTGGTGTGTTAAAGGCATATTTGTATAAGAAATGTTTGTTGGCCAGACATGGTGGCTCACACCTGTAATCCTAGCAATGTGGAAGGCCAAGACAGGTGGATTGCCTGAGCTTAGGAATTGGAGACCAGCTTGAACAAGAGCGAGATCTCATTTCTACTAAAAATAGCAAAGCTTGCCGGGCTTTGTGGCAGTCACCAGTAGTCCCAGCTACTGAAGCAAGAGGATTGCTTGGACCCAAAAGACCAAGGTTGCCGTGAGCTCTGATGATGCCACAGAACTCTACCGAGAGCAACAGAGTGAGACTCTGTGTCAGGAAAAAACAAAAAGAAAGAAAGAGAAGAGGAGAGGAGTAGAGAGGAGAGAGGAGAGGAAAGAAAGGGAAGGGAGGGAAGAGAAGGGAAGGGAACGGAAGGGAAAGGAAAGGATTGTTGAAGGAGTGAGTGAATCAAGCAAGCAAGCCAGTCATGAAAATATCTTTTAATCATAAATTTTCGTGTAATTTGTTTGGTGTTATTAGATCAAAAAGGAGACTTCTGGAAACTGTTTTTATGTACCTGGAGGAAATGTTTTATGAAATTTCTAAATATGTAGGAGATTCTATTTAATAACATATTTTAAATATTTAAGATCTGGGGGAAATGCATAAATACGTAATGATTCATACCTGGGAGTTACCAATTGTAAGTCTGGTATTTGATTTTTGGTAGGTACATATGCTCTTTCATGACCCAGTCAGTTACTTGTTGTCCTATTTAGAACTTAGAATTAATTTGAGGAAAAAAGCAGTACCTAAATGATTGGTATATGTTCTCCTTAGAGGTTTGTGGTTGCAAGGCACTGAAGCTACACAAGGAGAAGTCAGTGTTGTTGTGGGAATATCGGTGTCGTTGTGGGCAGGAACATCTGAAGCTGAAAATCAGTCAGGCCGCGGGGCTCCGAGATGAAGCATCTTCTGTCTCTCGAGCCACACGGCTTCCTTGCATCGCTCTTGCTCTCTGTCCATTTGCACTTTTTTCCCCTTGGCCAACTTGTCAACTTTAAGAGCAGCTCTCTTTTCTTCCTATTTACTCACATCCCTCTTCCCCACAAGTCTGACTTGCCTGAGATCATCCCAGTTTGACTGGATGCTAAAGCGGGTCTCTCTTCATCTTTTCAGCTGCTGCTGTCTGATTCTGGTTTCCATTCAAAATCTTGAGAGAAAGACCAGGATTGGCTCAGCTTATTTTTTCCCACTAGGCTACAGCATGGGAAGTTTTCACATCAAGCCTGTGTTTCGGCTGCCGAAAGTCATCTTTTCTTTGGTCCCTGCTGGAAACTTTTTCTAGGATTAGTGGCTTATCACAAACCAATGGGAAGATGATTTTTCGTAACTGAGGCAGTCGTGAGCCTTTTTGCACATGACAGTTTACCACAATTACTTCTTCCTGGTCGTTTTGGGGGTTGATAAAAGTGTGGTACTACTGTGTGGTAGACCACCGCAGTACAGGGATGTGCAGAAGGCACAATACTCCTTGGTCAGAGAACAGGAAAGTCTATTACAATAGTAACAGCCTGAGTACCTTAATTTCTTTACATCAGTTCTACAAGCTTCAGTTACCACAGGTCAATGGGACTAGGACACGGAGTGTGTTATATTATAAGGCAAAATTATCTGGCTTAGGACACTCAAATCTTTCACAAACCTGCACACAACCTTGACTTGGTAGAGAGGTATTATCTTTATTATTCTAGTGGACAAAAAACAAACCTGCCCTCTGTCCCAGAGGAAGATACTATCTCTACCTTCCAAGGTCATTTGCTATTTGACAAATGTCTCTGAAAAGATTCAAAAGAAAACTCATTAGTGGCTCTACTTGTAAGATACTCAGAAACACGTGGGACCAAGAAAGGAATTTTTTAGATCAGTAGATGACTCCTTTGTACCCAAAGAGAAATGATCATTTACCTTCATAATTTATGTAATCAAATAACAAGTTTGTTTGTTTTTTTTTATTATTGGTATTAGCTGACATTGCTCACATTTTCCTTCTAAAACTGGTAATAAGTTACAATAATAGCCTGACTCTCTTGACATCAAATATTATTTTGTTTGTCAATAGAAAACACAAACTTGCATTGAAATCTTTATTTGGACAATTTACAATATTCTAGGAATGAATATCTGTTAAGTATGTGTTATATGAATTTGTGTTTGTATTTTGTTTTTATCCTAGGATTTTTCTGGATTTTGTAGCAATTAATTAAAATAAATGAGACCAATATTTAATGCTGTTTTAGTATTTAGATAGTATTATATCATAAGAATAATTGCATTGCTAATTTGATATAAACTAAATTTGTTGTCTTTTATGCAATGATGTCTTATTTTGTAAAGAGTCAATAAATAATTATGTTTATTAGTTCATAATAACATTTTGCTGTATATATAGCTATTTTTCTGGGATTCTCAATAACATAATTTTTTTTTTTTTAAAGACAGAATCTAACTTTATTGTCCTCAGTAGAGTGCCGTGGCATCACACAGCTCACAGCAATCTCCAACTCCTGGGCTTAGACAATCCTCTTGCCTCAGCCTCCCGAGTAGCTGGAACTACAGGCGCCCACCTCAATGCCTGGCTATTTTTCTATTTTGCAGTTCAGCCGAGGCCTGGTTTGAACCCGCCACCTTCAGTATATGGAGCTGGCGCCCTACTCGATGAGCCACAGGCACTGCCCCAATAACATAAATTTTTTGACCATTTTCATAGACGTGAGCTTCTTAAAATTAGACTTCTAACTCAAATTATGTATATTATTCATGTTAAAATGTCTATTTAGGATGGTGACACAAAATTTTATAATCTCATTCATAAAAGGGACTGAACTAATAAAAATTAATACAGAAAGACTTTATGCCAAGTATTTTTGAGTTAAGGGATAATATTATTCTATAGACATAATAACCACTGAGAAGACAAATATTTATGATTTTTATGAAACAGCACATAAAAATGATAGGTCTTGAATTAAGGGCTAGAAAAGCCTTACAAATCAAATTACTCACTCTTAGGAGATAAATAAACTATTCATAATTCCACAGATATCACAAGGAGAAATATTCTATATTAAATATACTCCCAATTATTGCACAAATTATTTTCTCTTACAAAACACTTCATCACCCCAATATGAAAATTTATTTCTCAGAAAGATCCAATATATTATTGTTCAGGCAAATTGATTGCTTACGGACATACAAATATTGATATAAACAAACCTATATCTTTATACAAAAGTATCTTAGGAAAGTGATGTTAGCTAATTCCCTAGTAAAGAAGTTAAGTAAATTATAACATACTGAGCCTATTTAGGATATGTGTGTATGTGTGTGAATACTAAGAAGCTTCATATATGTTATCTTAATAGATACAATCTATAAAATAAGTACTGTTATACTGAGCTTTAATAACAATGACATACCTAAAATTCAAACTCAGGTCTTGTCTTCCTCCAAAGCTCATGAATTCTCTGCACATAGTGCTGAGATTTATATTTAGGGAAGAGAAAGCCTAAACTAGTAAGTATAAGAAATCTGTCCTTGTACTAGGGTAGACTAGTAGGGTGGCCTTTAACACGGCGCTCTGAACGAAGGAGATCGCAATACGTCTTCTTGACAGTCACACATAGGTTTTACAGACTCCAGAATCAGGCTAGATTTGCATACTGGCCACAACTATCTAATAACTGTGCGACATTGGGAACATTAGGAAAACTCTTTATCTCAATTCCTCATTTGCAAAATGGTGTTGATAACAGTGGCAATTCTACAATTGGAGGAATTACGGGATAATATAAGTGAAGCTATTTTAATGGTGCCTGCACAGAGAAGCAGACAATATATTCTTGTCATGATTTCCTTTCCTCTCACATATATGCATACATGTCCAATCTGAATACAACTGGGACAACCTGGACTACTCTATGATATTAATAAACAAAAAGTAAAAATAGATCAAATTCCAAAAGTTCTATTATTAATGAAGATCTTACTGAGGGGGTGGCCACACAGCATGTACAAAAGCTTTCTAAAAATACTCTTCCGGTGTCTCTCTTCCCAGGTTGCAAGCAGGTGCTATGTCAGTTTCTAACTGTCTCTGTGAATATCTGTCTCTGTGTTAACACGTTGCTCGCCGCTCAAGAGTTAGCTGGTAACGTGGATAGTTTCTGTGTAAAATTGATGGTCAAACATTTGCTAATGTCCTTCTCTCAATCTCCCCCATTCTTTTAATTCCCTTAGCCTGAAAGCCAACGTGCCCTTTGCATCTATCATCCAAAGTCTAAATAACTAGGAAATAGAGTCTCTTTTTCTTGAAAAAGATTGTGGTGGGTAAAATAATCCATTCTTTGCTATAGAAACTTTAATAAGATTCCTTATCTGTAGTATAACATTATAGATAATAAATCTTAATCTTCAGGGCCTTTAGGAAGAGCTCAAGAAGTATATTGAGGTGGTCATAAATTTTGCATAATAAATTCTCAAATGTTAGAATATTTTCATTGCAACCATTTAATAGTACTCTCTCTTTCCATCTAACCATCCTCTGACACATGTTCTCTCCTATAAGGAGTGGCAGGTAGGAGGCCAAAGGGGAAGCAAATATTTTTGGGATCCATCTAAAGTGAAAGAGATACATTATAGCTTAGGTTTGTTTTCAACAAAATCTATTATGAGATTCTTGATAACTACTATGTGAAGATAAATTAATTCCAGGGAAACTACGTAGTAAGTGGAAAAGTTGGGAATCAACACAAAATTTGTCTAATCCTGATAGTTTTTTAAGTTCACTGACTAAAGACTACCAGAAGCAGTGGTGGTCAAAAAGTTAGTGCTGGGGTTTTGGTTGCCGTTGTTCGTTTTTGTTTTTGTTTGGGCTGATTGAAGAAAGGAAACTCAGCTCAGCAGAATCGCAGAGCATCTCAGCATCACAACGTTGCTGGGCCTGTGCTGGAGGAAGAAACGAGCTGTTTCTAGACTGAATGCTGTCCCCTGTGGGGACACTTTGCTGATTGGCTATTATGCCATTCCCAGGCCTCTGGGAAGCAGACAAGACAGATTTTAAGTTGAAGAGTGTGATTTGGAGAAAGGCTTAGGATGGATAAAATGAAGAGAGAGCAGGAGTGGGCTAGGAGAGCCTTCATTCCTAGATGCTGGCCTGACACTTGTGAAAGAAGGGGGAGAAGAAAGGACATTTGGATAGGACGAGCCTCAGGCTGCAGCACATCTCTGAGAAAATCCTGGCTAAGCTGATGTGGAACTCGGCCAGCTGCAAAGCCTGTCCACTAGGGCAGAGCTCCCAACCATTTTGGCACCAGGAACCGGTTTCACGGAAAATGATTTTTCTGTGGTGCAGTGGGGATTGGATTCTCATAATGAGCACACAACCTAGACCCTTTGCAATACAGTTTACAGCAGGGTTCACACGCCCCTGAACATCTGATGCCACTGCGGTGATGCAGGCGATGGGGAGTGGCTGGAAATACAGACGAAGCTTTGCTCGCTCAGATGCCTGCCCCTGTCCTGCAGTATGGCCTGGGCCCTAGCAGGCTGTAAACTAGTCCATGGCCCAGGGGGTGGGGATCACAGCACTAGGTGGTGCCACCAGCACCGGCACAACCACCACACTCAGGTATTTGCTGGGGCTGTGCTGGGCGAGCACATTCTCAGTGTGAATGCTGCAGTGGGTCTCAGCGCAGATGCAGCTGGAGGCCGTCAGCCACCTGCCTTCCTCACAGTGCGGGTCTGAGCGGTGCACTTTCCTGGCTCCCTCCAACCTCTCCTTGCATTGCACAACAGACAAATCCTCAGGAAGACGTGCCTCTAGACTTCCCACTGGTCTTCGTACCTGCGAAGAAACCTAGAAGGGGGCGTGGACAACCCCCACTGACAGTAATCAGTCTCAGAGCCACAGCTGGTTCTCATCCCTTCCCCCCTCCATCTTCCATTCCCTTGTCACCTCACACTCCGCTATCACTTCTGCAAGGCTTGGTGGCCCATCTGGCCATTCACGTGATCCAGATCCTCGTTCCGGCAGAGAAATCACATCCTTCTCAAGCCAGAACTGCTGTGTGTCCATTCACTATTAGGAAAATGGGAGTGCCAAGACGTGGCCAAGTGGATCACCTGAGTCCAGTCCTCGCTGCCACATTGGTCTCCAGGCAGCTCTCTGTCACCCTGCTGACCAATGTCAATGGCTGCTACTGTCTTTTGGCCTGCAGAACCCTGGATATAGGAGCTACAGCTTGTAGTTCAGTGGAATCCTTTTGATGTCCCTATTGTGAGGCTACATGTCCTTTGGTGACCAGGATTGCCGGCCCTGCAGAGCCCATAGCTGCAGGAATATGAAGCATGAAGTCTCTCAGGAAGCATTACTAGTGCTAGTAAGTCAGGCCTCATTTACTTCCACCATTTGGTTTTCAAACCAATGTATTATTCCTATGAGGGATTCCGAACCACATGTAGAAGTGTCTTCATCTATTTTCTATTGCCGTAACAGAATATTTGAGATGGGGAAATTTATGAAGAGAAGAGGTTTATTTGTTAGGATTAGCAGAGAAGTTCAAGACTGGGCAGCCACAGCTGGTGGGCTCTGACAAGGGCTTCTGCCGCATCGTTACATTGCGGAAGGCATCACAGGGTGCGGGGGCCTCTGAGAGGCGGACTGGCTTTCCTAACAGACTCACTCTCCTGATAACCCTTTAACCCACTGATCCATTAAACCATGAATGGATCAGTTCACTCATGAAAACAAAGCTATGTCACCGATTACCTCTTAAAGGCTCCACCTCTTATACTGATATGTTGGGGATTAAGTTCCAACATGTACTTCAGAGAGACATTGGAACCATAGCAAAAAGTCTCTAATTCAACCATTTCATGTCCTAGAGGGGGACACCCCTTCCTAGCAGAATATTGCCTCTAAGCTGACCCCTCAGGGACACATGGAAAGCCCACGCCAGCTGGCTTCATGGCCAGCTGCTTCTGGACAGCATGCTCTGGGAGGCACCCACAGATTCTGTGCAGATGGGCCTCGCCACACCTCCTTTCTCTGGTCAGATGACACGTTGTGTGCATCAGTAACTCTGTGAGCCCTCTGAGAGTGGTGCTGGCTAAGGCTCTGAGGATAGGAAAGACAAATCCTTACCCCAAATAGGCACCTGTTCCTGTAAGGAGGAATTCCGGCCCTTCAGGACATGACGAGGCCCAATGTGTTCAACGGTCTCCTTGAGAAACTGTGTCATTTGGGGGCCTCAGCATTGGTCGCGATTGCTGGAAAGTTGGATTTGTAGAGGAAGCAGTAGCCGGAGCAGTTTGGGTGAGGAATCTCTACAGCTGGGCACGTGCACACTCTCGGTCTCTGCCGGGGGGATTGCCCTGTCTGCAGGTGCACTGGGCCAGTTCTCCATGCCGATAACCAAGTGTGGCCAAGTCATCTTGCCGACATCATTGCTCAGTGCCTGTCCCATGGTGGAGGCTTTCCGCTGGGCATGAACACACGATGTAAAAATTACCTTCGCCCTTCGTGCTCACTCCTCTGTGTCCACCTTCATGCCGCCACCTCTCGTTCCTCCGTCTCTGATCTTTAGTAATTTTCTTTCCAGGAACCTGACTAAGTGGCCAAGACATGAGCTACTGCCTAAAAGTTTGTCTGCCTTACGTCTCTGGGCACTTCTCTTTCCACAACCGCGGAGGCCCAGCTTTCCACCACCGAGGGCAGCATGAGAATGACCTCGTGTGCAGACCCCGTCCTTCTTCCTGCTGTCTCGGTCCCCTTGGGAGACCCCCTGTGCCAGATTAGCTCCTCCAGAAAGCAGGCACTAACTGGGAATTGGAAGTGCAAGAGATTTACTAGAAGAAACATCCGTGAAGAATAAAGGGACGAGCAGGCAGGACTAGGCAGGGAGAGCCCTCTGCCTGCTCCATGGGCTGAAAGCCGTGAGAGGGGCTTGGCAGTCAGAGCGTCTGACCGGGGGCTGCTGGGAGAGAGGCCTGGGCAGGCAGGCCGGTGGAGAAAGCAAATCATCTCTCAGAAGAGTTACACAACAGATAGAAATGTCCCGACTCCAGGCCTGTCCCACATACAGTCATTGCTGGGGGGAGTGTGGCTTCCTGTGAACACTGTGATAGATCCCAGGTAACCTAATATTTTTATCTAGAAGGCGTAAGGATTACAGAGGAGCTAGAACCGCCTTTGTAAAGAAACAGCCATCTCTCATGGTAATCAGAAGAGGCAGGTGTTTAGTGCCTTTTATGGTCACAGAGTGAACTTTTGTCATCATTGAGCATTGTTTATACGAGTTAGCAACACCACAGACTGCCTGCCAGCAGGGCCATTTTTCACTTTCTCATAATTGTAACAGTACATTATATTACCTCTGTCATCTGTGCCATCTACTAACAGGCCTGTAATTATTTAACTTTCAGGGGATATAGTCTAGCCACAACTACTTACCAGCCCGTGACTCTGCGTCCTCTCTCCCTCCCTGACTCCAACACACTTCTGATCACATCACCCAGTGGTGTCCTACTCTAGGTAACATTCTCTTCTAACCGAATGGCTTAACAGATGGCAGGCTGTGCCTTTGTTCACACTCTTTCCTTGGCCTAAGAAAGACTTGCCCACATTGCAGCTGTTCAGGATCTTATTAATTTATTCTGATTTAACATGAAACACTGATATCAATAAAAAATAATATGCAGTTCGCATTGTGCAACCCTGATGAGGGCATAGACCTTACAGTGAATGACACTGATATTCAGATTAAGATGAGTCATGGCATAAGAAAACTTCAAATGACACAGCTCATTTTGGAAATGAACTGGGTGGAGATTGTCTTAGGTATAATCACAGTCCTAAAAATCTACAACACATTATCGATAACAACTTGAAAATCTGAAACAATTATTTCTAAACCATCAATAGTAACAAATAAACTTTGATCCACTGGGCTATAGGAAAAAATGAACTATTTCTTTATTTCCCATCACTATTTCTCTATTGCAGCAGATGGTGTTACAAAATTAAAATCACAGGAAGAAGTGGACTAAACTATACATCAAAGCAATATAAGGGAAACTTAATATAGGGATGTGTATCAGACAGTAAAGTTACTAAAATAGGATATTAGTTTTTCAAATGTGTGATGTTTGCAAAATTTATTATTTTTTCAAAGTTTATATTCTATACAGAATTCAAGGCAAGTATCTAATTTCATTTTTGAAATTTTATTTGATTTCTTTTCTTTTCTTTTCTTTTTTTTTTGAGACAGAGTCTCACTTTGTCGCCCTTGGTAGAGTGCCATGGCTTCATGGCTCAAAGCAACCTCCAACTCCTGGGCTTAGGTGATTCTCTTGTCTCAACCTCCCAAGTAACTGTGACTACAGGTGATTCTCTTGTCTCAACCTCCCAAGTAACTGGGACTACAGGCGCCCACCACAATGCCCGGCTATTTTTTTTTTTACAGTTCGGCCAGGGCCGGGTTTGAACCTGCCACCTTTGGTATATGGGGCCGGCGCCCTACTCACTGAGCCACAGGCACCACCCTGTTTTTTTTTTTTTTTTGAGACAGAGCCTCAAGCTATCGCCTTGGGTAGAGTGCCTTGGAGTCACAGCTCACAACAACCTCCAGCTCTGGGCTTAAGTGATTCTCTTGCTTCAACCTCCCAAGTAGCTGGGAGTACAGGCACCTGCCACAATACCTGGCTATTTTTTGGTTGTAGTTGTCATTGTTTGGCAGGCCCAGGCCATATTTGAACCCCACAGCTCTGGTATATGTGGCTGGCGCCTTAGTCCCTTGAGCTACAGGTGCCACCTTGTTTGATTTCTTTTCAAGAGAATGCCCCAGGGGACACTTTTGTCCTATTTGAAAAACTGGCATTGAGAAAAATACCAGACTCAAAATCAGTGTGGCTTGTTGCTGGTCTCAATCCTACTGTAAATTAGGTTTTTCATTATTTTGGTCAAGACCTTAATCAGTCTCCTTATCTGAAAAATTAGAGGTTTGGACAAAGTTTCTTGCTGTTCTAAAATTATAGGATGATTATCGTCAATTCACCAGAATATTTAAAAAAAAAAAAACACCATAAAAAAATACATTCTCCTTTGCACTGTAACACAAAACAATTTTTTAAAAGTTTCAAATATTGTTATGGCTTAGTGAATGCTTAGGATAATTGGTCAGTATCAATGTTTGTCAAGCTCCCATTTTAGAGATGTCTCAAAATTTTTTCTATTATATTCAAGCCACCTCATTTTTTAGAGAGAAATTGCAGAATAGTAACTGCACAGGCCAACTGGAGTCTACATCGGTTGTAATATCAACTCAAATAGAGTCACTGGAATAAAACAGAATGCTTTTTTCAAGAGAAACAAATGCAGAGATAAGCAACTTAAGGTTAATTTAAATTAAGGGAAGGAATACACACACACACACATCTGCATATACCCATTTACATATATAGGTACGCACACACGCACACACATATATTTTTAAGGTGTATTTCCTATTAAGTGTGATTTTGGAATCTACTTCCCAGATGTAGCACACATTGATGTTGCTAAAATTCATTGGCTAAACTTTTTTGATTTGACCTTAACTAACTAAAAGAGAGGATGGGGAATGACCTCACTTTTTCCTGGACTGCAATATGTCCAGCAAACATTAAGGTTGTTATTACGGGGATGGTAAAGGAGAATGGGCATTGGGAACTGCTAGGCAGCCCTGCCACAGCACGGTGACCTCATCTGAAGTTACTGAAACTATTACTCTTCATTTTCCAAGACTTTATTTTGGTCCTAGTCTCCATCTTTTGCTCTTGTTTGTTCTCTTTCTCTCTCTCTCTCTCTCTCTCTCTCTCTCTCTCTCTCTTTGTTTCTTTCTTTTTCCTTTTTCCTAGTTTCTACTCCATTGCCTTACCCTGATTTTTTTCTGTTTCAGAAGAGAATGCGTGATGATTCTTTGGACGTCTGCCTGCCTTCTGACTTGGCTTCTTCTCAAGACTACCACTCAAATCGTACCCCCAGCTTGGCTCAGCCACTTATAGCCACCTGTCACGTGACTCCCCCCCAACCCCCAAGCCCAACTCAGTTAGTTACGATGACATGAGGTTGAACTTAACACTTTGGCTCCTTTTTTTTTTTTCCAGAAGGAGAGATTATCCACTGACAGCCCAAGCTTTTATAATAAAGACAAAAACTTTAGGGGAAAACCTTTCTAAATTTTACTGAAAGATAGATTTTCATTTTCTAGACTCATTGTTCTCTGGCTACATTATTTCATTCTCTTTTTACCCAAAATAATTGAGTACCCACCATTCCCTGGACTTTGAATAGCAGAGAATTTTTTTTCTTCATACTCACACATTTTTACAAAACACATTCCCAAGACCTAGCAGTAAAAGTGGGTTAATCACAGATAACTTTCTTTTCTCAACAGAACACTTTGCCACATAAAACAAGGGATCACTGTGTACTTTCCCAATGCCCTCCCAGTCCGATATTTCAATATCTCAAGACAGTTATAGCACATTTCCTTATTTATCTCCCTAACTCTTTCAGCTCTAGGTTTCAGTTGTTGGCAGGTATACGTTGGCACTTTCTAGTGGATATTCTTACACACCTTCCAGCAGGAATGGCTTCAAAGAATCAGCCTATTTACTGTTACTGATTATGCAACACATCATTTTTGACAGCCATAACACTACTTCCTGGAATTGTGAGCACACATTGTACTTAACTGGCAATTGATGGAAGAAGCATAAAAACAATTTCCCAAGAAAAGAGTCCATGAGAAATTGACAACAATTTAAAGTACTTCATATATTAAATATTATCTGAATACATTTCAATAATCTAGAGCACTGTTTTTCAACCTTTTTTATCTCACAACACGCTTGAACCTATAGTTAAACTTCCGTGGCACACTTAAATTATTTTGATTAAAAAAAAAAGGAGCAAAAGTCAAGAATATATCGGCTCAGCTCCCATAACACAGTAGTTATGGCACCAACCACCTACACCGGGGCTGGCAGGTTGGAACCCAGCCCAGGCCAGCTAAACAACAATGATAACTGCCACAAAAAATAGCTGGGCATTGTGGCAGTCGCCTGTAGTCCCAGCTACTTGGGAGGCTGAGGCAAGAGAATCAATCGCTTAAGCCCAAGAGTTAGAGGTTGCTGTGAGCTATGATGCCACTGAAGTCTACTGAGGGTGACAATAGTGAGACTCTAACTCAAAATATATATTTATATATAAGTATATATATATAAATATATAATATTAGCATATATATACTTACTATGTTTTGAATCTCCTTCAACAATGATTTAATTAATAATTTAAACATTTTTCACAGCATAACTAAGATCCTCTTATGCCACACCGGTTAAAAACCACCAATGTCTAGAGGATGCAGTGATAGAGAACATATTTTTGGAAAGAATTCAGGGACTTCATGTAGATCCTGAGTTTCAATTCTTGGAGATAAGGTTAAATTCCTGGCAAATGGCCAATTATGTAAATTCTGATATTGTTCTAACAAAATGTATGAATTCTGACATGTTTCCAACCAATATGGGGACCAGAAGGTAAAGAGTGGCATTGTCTGATGAAAGGCACTTAATTTTATGACCTGAAAATCTAAAAAGTTAGTTTGGATTCTGTTAAATGAGCTAGAACATCAGACATGTACATTTCTTTTAGGATCCTGAAATTTTCCCTTCTTTCCCTCTTTTTTCCTCTATCATCCAAGCCCTTCAAACAATTATCTACACTTTTTTCACCCACCTTGCTCTCATTTGCTCTTTTCCAACACTCTTAAAATTTGTCACCTCGTACTACCCAAGGACTAGCCAGGGTAAGATAACCAGTAATTAGAGGGATAAATCCCAAACCGACATTGTATCACACACACTGACACAAAATGAGTCTGTTTCTTGCCTACAGAAAGTCAGAGCACGTCCACTGGCCCTCAGGGCAGCTCCCTTCCAAACAAGTCAGGGATCTAGACTGAGTCTGTCTTGTGGCTGCAGAATCTCCATATATAGGGACCACAGTCAGAGGTTGGAAAACAATGAACTGGAGGATCGTGTAACAGATTTTCATTGCCTCAGTCCAAAGTGACACATAGAAATTATTTCCACTCATAAGTTATTGTCGTGATTAATCACAGAGCTGGGCTGTGTACTTGGGAGAACACTGCTAAGTATAGTGTTCTGCAAATCCACCAAGAATGGAATTGGCTATCAGGACCCTTTAGTAACATCTACCAAAATGCTCAATGGAAACCAATGTGCTTACTTCTAAGTACGGCAATGCAGTATTTCTTAAACACTCCTATTTATTACTTTTACTATATTTTCCTTCTTGGATTTATATTACTATTCTAAAGTTGACAGGTACTCACAACATCTTTGTAACCCATGGCTAAGGTTACTGGCATCTTTCTAAAAACCGAAAATAAAAATTTACCCTAGCGTCTGTGGTATGCACCTCAAGGGAGTCATTTAGATTTTCTTCCCGGTCTCTCGTTCCGAAGCGACTAGCTGTGACTTGGTGTCTCTGTTTCCTATAGAGGAATGAAGCTGTCAACCCTCACGCTCAGAAAGGGAGCTGAGCACAGAAACCACCCTTCACGGTTCCAATTAAGAGAAGATCACTATTACATTATCTTCATTACCATTATCTTACTTTCACTGGGGACTCTATCGTGGCAAAATGATCTGTTTGTTTATTCTGAGAACTTCCAGATTTCCAAAGGAAACATCAATAATTGAGCCCTAGGATTCTTTAAACTCATTTTCTCAAAATCTTCATGTTGTTGTTTCTAGCAGTTACGTGATTATTACCTTGTCCTAATCAAATCTCTGTACTAAGACATCTACCTTAAGCCAAAGTTCTCCTTGTCAACCCAGTCTGGCCTTCCCTTTTTGTGCTGTGAGATACTGTGAAAGCTCTGGGGAGGCAATGTTCTCCCTCACGTGGTAAGCAGTAAACTCAGCTTTGCCTTAGTAAGACACTGTGCTGATAACATTTAGGGAGCCACAACATGATTTAATTCCTACCTGATTTCTCTTTGCTTCACTATCTTAGGTTAAAGCTTTATTTAAAATGTCTTCTTTATTCATAATTTTTTTTTAGTTTTTTTTTTAAATGGGTTACTATGCGGGTACATACAATTAGGTTACATTATTTGCATTGGTAAAATCAAGTCCAAAGTCTGAGATGCAGTTGAGTCCTTCACCGAGGAAGGGTGCTGTATACTCCTACATTGTACCCCCTATGCAGGAACTAATCAAGCTCCCGCCACCCACCCCTGCCCCTCTTCTTTAATTTAATTATGTTCTTCACTCGTGCGGGTCTGTAGTTGATGATCTACTTTTTTCAGATTATTACTGAGTACACGGACACTTGCTTTTACCTTCTTAAGATACTTTAATCAGGAGAATGTTCTCTAAATTCATCCAGGTAAATATAAAAGATTCAGTCTCCATCTTTTTTAGGGCTGAATAATATTCTATGGTATATATATATACCACAGTTTATTAATCCTTTCTCAGTCGATGGGCACTTTGGTGGTTTCCACATCTTTGTGAATCGAGCTGCCATAACCATTCAAGTACAAGTGTGCTTAAGGCAAAATGATTCAAGATTTATATTTCACTGCTGGCTCCAACTCATCATTGTTATCTTTAGTTCTACATTTTGTGGTCAACAATTGGTCTACTCCAACCTTTCCTGGTCACAAGTCTGGCTCCCAGAACCTTAACGTGAATCTGCTTTCTCAACTAAATGCCTTTCCAAGGGGGAAGAGCAAAACATTTATTTGTAGTAATGGCCTCACTTTTCTCAAAGTTACCCATTGTGGATGGAATATGAGGTGCCCAACCTAAAAAGTTTGTGGGGCATATACTGATTATTTGAGGATTGTTTTGCTTAACTGTAGTATCAGATATCATGAAAAGTATGCACGGAACTTTTTTTGTCCCTACTCGTTAGCTTTTGTTAGTGTTTGTGTATTTACTATGAGGCCCAAAGACAACTGCTCCACTTCCAATGTGCAGCAGAAAAGAAAAAAAGGTGGACATACCTGGACAGCATCTATTAAAAATTCACATACACCCAGAACCACAGAATGGAACTTTACTTGGAAAGAGGATTTTTGTAGGTAGTTAAGGATCCAGAGGAGCTCATAGTAGATTAGGGTCTTAAAATACAGAGACTGGCGTCCTTTTTGTAAAAAGAGGCCACACAGAGGCACTGAGGAGAAACCCAGAGAAGGTCATGTGGAGATGGAGGCAGAGGCTGGAGGAACGCAGCCACAAGCAAAGGAATCAGGGGTTTGCAGCAGCCGCCAAAGGCTAAGAAGGAGCCGTACAGATTCCTCCCCAGAGCCTTCAAAGACAGGGTGTCCCTGCTGACCCCTTGATTTAGGATTTCTCCCCTTCAAAACAGTGAGAGAAAACGTTTCTGTTGTTTTCGCTCATCAAGTGGTAGTATTTTGTTACAGAAACCTGAAGAAACTAATGGAGATTTTTACCTAAACTAGAAAAATTGGAACCATTTTTCATTTCTTTCTCTCCCTTGTCCACTTCCATCTCCTCTTGCTCTACAGGAAAAAAAAAAAAAATTGCTGCCAAGTTGTATAAATTACACTTCTTGGTGGTCCCCTTACCTCGGTCTTCTGCCTTTTCCAATCTAACTTCCACAGCCCTGTTAGATTAAATCATAATATTGCCCTTAGTATGGAAGTAACATTTTTTAAAACTTCCAATAATTGGCCTTTGTTGATGAATTCAACACAAACTCTTCATCTTGACAATCAAGACCCTTGATTGCCCCAGCACTATTTCCAATTATTCTAACCTAGGATTCATTCTTTCTGTTCCCTTTGCCATGAGTACATGTACTCTGTGCCCTGTTATAATTTTTGGAAGTGCAACCTTCCCGTTAAGCTGTTTCTGATTCTTCCCACCTAATATATTAGCTTGTTTTTAAAAATGCAAAAGCTTATCATTTGCTTTGAAATGAGTTATATCATGCTGTGTAATATTTTCATACCCGTCCTCCCTTTGTTCTGTTCAACTAGAATATAATTTTTCTGGCAACAAAACTATACTTACTCCTGTTTGTCACGCAGTACAGCAAGCTGTGAACTACGTTAGCATGTTTTTAACTAACTGGCACTTGTTAACTAATTTGGAACTGACACATGCAGAAATGATGACATGTTAGAAATTTGAGTGGAGGGACACAATTGGCAAACAGCTGAGATCAACCTCATTTAAGATACACCAGAAGGGCAAACTTTCAATGCTTTGTTTTATTCCTTTGGTAACCTAGGGCTAACCCTAGTGTTTGTTGAGATAGCCTATCGATCCTTGTGATACAAAGAAACTCTTTTTTAAAGCTGTGTGGCAATTTTCTGACTCTGCAAGTGCTAGGTTCCGTATTTATCACTATGTTGCTAAGTTTAAAGAAAAAGAGTTTCCAAAGCAAGGAAAACTCTGAGCTTCAGTGAAAAACTTTTTCATTATCTAGACCAGTGATTATCAACTGGTGTGTCCCGAGAGGATCCTAGGTGTTCCATAAAAATTTTTAAAGATCATTAAATTAAGTTATTTTTGAGAGAAGTTCAGAGCAGAGTAAATACATTCTTTCACTCTTTTGTTTTGATTAACATAATTTAAGTGTGCCATGAAAGTTCAACTATAGGTTCCTGTATGCCCTGTCATAAAAAGGATTGAAAAGCATTGGTCTAGACTGTAGAGACAACCTTCTGGTCATCTGATTCTGATTTTAAGGAAATTATGAAAGCAATTTTACAGCTTTGAAAATTATAGATAACTGATAGCAATGCAAAATTACTCTTGTGTACACAGGCAAATTCTGTTCTGTCCAAAAAGGTTCAATTGACAATTCCTCATCTATTGTGGAAAAAAGTTATGCCTTCTTTTGTACAGTCATTGAAATATCCCTGACCAGCTAGGCCCAGGGCTCTCACATGTAATCCTAGCACTCTGGGAAGCCAGGCCAATATGGGGGAGCTCAGAAGTTCTAGACCAGCGTCAGCAAGAGCCAGATGACAACTCTACCAAAAATAGGAAAACTAGCTCGGCATTGTGTTTGGCGCCTATTGTCCCAGCTAGGGGAAAGGTGAGGTAAGAGGATCGCTTGAGCCCAAGCATTTGAGGTTGCGGTGAGCTATGATGACACCAGGGCACTTCAGCTTGGGCACAAGAATGACATTCTTTCTCCAAAAGCATTTCACATTGTCTATTAAATCAGTAATAGATTGCACTAATATCAGTAATAGATGCACTGATCAGTGCATCAGTGTACACAGTTATGATTCAATCAAAACAAAAAATAAAAAATAAAAACAAGTAAATGGAGGAAGTTTTTTTTTTTTTTTTTTTTTTGAGACAGAGCCTCAAGCTGTCACCCTGGATAGAGTGCTATGGCATCACAGCTCACAGCAACCTCCAATTCCTGGGCTCAAGCAAGTCTCCTGCCTCCGCCTCCCAAGTAGCTAGGACTACAGGCACCCACCACAATGCCTGGCCATTTTTTTGTTGCAACCATCATTGTTGTTTGGCAGCCTGGGCTGGATTCGAACCCGCCAGCTCAGGTGTACGTGGCCGGTGCCTTAGCCCGTTGAGCCACAGGCGCTGAGCCTAACTGGAGGAAGTTAAATGTGCTTAAAGATTGATAATTCTGCTGTTTCCTACCAGGTCTATGACCTTTAATAAATAAATTAACCTCATAAATAAATAAATAAATAAATAAAAAGAAACAAGTATTAATTGATACATAGTATTAGTGCATTTAATGGGGTGCATGTGGTACTTTGTTACATGCATAGAATGTGTAATGGTCAAGTCAGAGTACTGGGGTATCCATCATGTTGATTATTTATAATTTAAATGTGCTGAGTATGTTTCAATCCTCTATGTTAGCTGTTTTAAAGGAGTATCAGAGCCTGGGTAATTTATAAAGAAAAGAAGTTTATTAGACTCACGGTTCTGCAGGATGGACAAAAAGCTGGTGCTAACATCTGCCTCTGGGGAGGGTCTCGGGGACCTCGGTTGTAGATCTTCAGATTCCGGCTCGTTTAATTCAACGCACAGCTAAAGCTAAACACTGCAACACTGGTGCCTAAAGACAGAGAAAGTTTTATTCGGTTTGGCTAAAGCAAGAAGACAGGAGAGCAAAACCTCTCTAATCCATCTTCCCAAAGAGAAGAAGTGGAGAGGTTTGATGCGGCCTAGGGGGTCTCAGGTGACTAATGGTGAGGTCTGTGTTTCTTTTACCCCAGATAGCATCTTGAGCAACCAGACCGCTGAGTGTCAGCAGCTGACTTCTTTAAAGGCATTCATTCATTCCTTCTGCATGACAAGCTCATAAATTTTTCTCATGACCCTGGACTTGTCTCCTCCTGTTTGGAAAAAAAAAAAAAGATACACCCGTAGTTAAAGGTTAGTGTGAAAATGAGGGATACTGGGCAGGAAGCGAGCAGTCATCAGGTGCACAGAACCCAACGGCCTGGTCAGTATTTACGTTACAGCAGTCACTAAAAATGCTGGATTCTAAAGTCTCCAGGGGCCTGGCCCCACCTCCACCTCGAGGCGGAAGACCAAGGGGAAGAAAAAGAGCAAGAGAAAAAGAGGATGCCGGGGTCTTTGGAACAAGCAGCTCTGCTCCTGTGTCAATGGATTTTATTCTTTTAGGTGGGGAAGGCACCACACCATTCATGAGAAGTGGCCCCCATAACCTAAACCCCTCTTACCTGGCCCCACCTCCCACACTGGAGATGGAAATTCACCGGGAGATTTGGAGGGGACAGACATCCAAACTGTATCATTCCCTCTTGTAACTATTGTAATACATTGTTGTCAACTATAGTGTCCTACTCTACCATTTAGTATCAGAATTCATTTCGTCCACTGGACTGCATGTTTGTACCCATTAACCAATCTCTTTTCATTCCTCCCAGCCCCAAACATGCTTCCCAGTCTCTGGTGCCTGCATTCTGTTCTCTGTGTCCAGGAGATGAGCTTTTTCAGCTCTCATGTTACATTTGTCTTTCTGGTCCAGCTTATTTCACTTAACATAATGACTTCTGTTATTAAGGGCTAGTGTTCCATCTGTGTTGCTGCCAATGGCACAATTTCATTCTTTTTTATGGCCAAATAGTTTTCCATGATGTATATTTAAGACATTTTCTTTTTCCGTTAATCTATCGATGGACATTTATGTTGATTCCATATCGTTGCTATTATCAATAATGTTGCAATCAACATAGGAGTGCAAGTATCCCTTTGATATATTGATGTCTTTTCCTTTGGATAAATACAGCAAAAGTAGGACTGCTCAATTTTACGATTGTTCTATTTTCAGTTTTTTGAGAATTCTCCATACCGTGTCCCATAGTGGGTGTATAATTTACATTCTCACCAACAGTGTATAAAAGTCCCCTTTCTTCCACATCTTCACTAACATCTGTTATTTTTTGACTTTTGAGAAATAGCCATTCTAAGTGGGATAAGATGATAATCTCATTATAATTTTGGTTTACATTTTCCTGATGATTAGAGATGTCAAGCATTTTCTCATATGCCTGTTGCTATTTTGTATTTCATCTTATGAGAAATGTCTATCCATGTTCTTCTACTTAAGAACAGTAAATGTCTTTTACTGTTGAGCTATTTCAGTTCTTTGTATATTTTGGATATTAGTCCCTTAACAGAAGAATAAGTTACAAAATTTCTTCCATTATATAGATTGACTCTTCACTCTGTTGTTTTCATTGCTGTGAAGAAACTTATTAGTTTAACATGGTCACATTTGTCTATTTTTGTTTTTATTGCCTGTGTTTTTGAGGTCTTAGCCATAAGGTCTGTTCCTAGACCAATGTCCTGAAGTGTTTCCCCTATGTTTTCTTTTAGAAGTTTTACTGTTTCAGGTCTTACACTTAAATCTGTAATCAATCATGAGTTTATTTTTTAACATAGTGAGCAATAGTGGTCCATGTTCATATAGGTATACCTGTACATATAGGTATTCCATTTTCTCAGCACTACTTATTGAAATGGGTGTTTGCTCCCATTGTATATTCTTGGCATCTTTGTTGAAAGTTATTAGCTATAAGAAGGTGGATATATTTTTCAGCTCCCTGTTCTGTTCCGTTGGACCATATGTCTGTTTCTATACTAGCGCCATGCTCTTTTGATAACTATAGCTTTGTAATACATTTTAAAATCAGGTAGTCAGTGAAAAACAAATGAACAAGCAAAAAAGATCATTTGGTTCTTTTTCTCAGGATTTCTTTGGCTATCTTGGCTCCTTTTTGTTGTTGTTGTTCCATACAAAGTTCAAGATTGCTTTTACTAGTTCTATGAAAAAAAGAAATTAGTATTTTGATGGGGATTGCATTGAATCTGTACATTACCTTGGGCAATGTGGTCATCTTAATGGTATAAATCCTTCTGGTCCCTTAGCATGATATGTCTTTTAGTGATTAGTGTTTGGTAGCTGTCCCTGCAGAGGTCTTTCACCTCCTTGGTTAAATTTATTCATATTTTATATTTTTGTAGCTCTTATAAATAGGATTCCTTTCTTGATTTCTTTCTTAGCTAGTTCATTATTGGTATGTAGAAATACTATTGATTTTTGTGTGTTTTTTGTATCCTGCAACTTTACTAAATTTATTTCTTAGACCTAAGTGTTTTTCCTGAAGTCTAGGTTTTTATTGAAATAAGATTGTGTCTCCTACAAAGAGGGATGATTTGATTTCCTCTTTTCCAATTGGAATATCTTTAATTTCTTTCTCTTGCTTGACTATTCTGGCTAGGACTTCCAGCACTATCTTGACAAAGACTGGTGGAAGTGTGTATCTTGGCCTTGTTCTGTTTCTTAGAGGAAGGCTTTCAGGTTTTCTATGTTCAGTATGATGTTGGCTGTGGGTTTGTATGACTACAGCTTTTGCTCTGTCTTTCAAGAAACTCCAGTCCTAGACTTCAACTCGTCCAGGGAATCAAACTAAGTTTAGTTAAACTTTTACGAGTTTTCAGGTACTAAATCTGAAAAATCATGTAAAATTTACACATAGATAAATTTTAACTCTATGTAAAGCCAAACTTTCTACAATTAGAATATGCAGAAATGGTTTGGTCGGCTTTGAGATAGAGGGTATCTCAAGGGAGCAAGAGGGAATTCCACTTGGACTCTAAGGGTAGTCAAGTGGAATTTAGACAAAACCTTATCAGGATTCTTTTATTACTGATTGAATTATTAGCTATAGAATTGGACCAGATCCTATGTGGAGAATTTCAACCAATAGTGACCAATGTTGTGATTAAAACATATCTCAATATTTGTGTGTGTGTGTGAACAGGAGCTCCAGAAGCAGGAGCACCAGAGTGAATGGGCTCCTAGTTACTATAACTTGTACACTGCATAGCAGGATGTTAAGTGAGGCTTTCTCTACTGTCTGGGAGTTTGGGCTCAGATTCCAAAGCTGAGAACAAGGCACATTAACAATCTTTGAAGTGGGTGATGTAAGATAGTTACTCATAGAAAAGGGGGTGCCTTTCAGCTTGGCAGAATCATAAAGTTATATCCCCATACCCAGCTGGGTGCTTGTTAAACTGCAGAACCCCAGCTCTTCTTTCTGACAAAGTACTTGGGAGCTTGTGATTCCCTGGGTTTGCAGGGGAATGATTGGTTGAGACATTCGCAATTGATTCTTTCCTAGAAAAGTCAAAGTCTGGGGTTGAAGTTGTGAAAACTCAAAGCAAACAGTACAGCTGTCAGGGCTGTGGCCAGTCCTTAAAGAAACCGGTGGGCAAAAGAAGTGTCATGTTTCCCAAAGGCGGAAGCAAGCGCCTGGAAGGCAGCCAGATGTGAGTCATCAGAGAAGAACGCTCCTCTGTGAATACCATGGGGGCAAGGGTTGAGGGACAATTGTAAGAAAAACATTAGCCAAAAAACCATTGCTTGAGTAAGGAAACAGCACTGTGCTGGAGAAGAAGGGGGAGGGAGGGAGGTGAAAATGAGAGTGAGGAGTTCCCAAATCCAGTATGAGGGAAACATTATTTGGACATCTGCCGTGACAGAAGGCCCATATTCCATATTGCAAGAGCAGCGGTCCCTTAAGAACTTGTCCTTTCCCTCTCATTCTCCCTCAGCATAGAGGAGCCAGTGGCAGCCGAGGCCAGGAGAAGGACTGTGGAGGAGCAAATGGAGAACTAGTGAGGCAACCTACTGACTCCCAGGCTGACTTGCAGAAATTCATGGGCTGGGCCTGAGCTGGGATAGGGAGAAAGGAGGAGAGATCAGAATTGTGACCCTAGAATGGAGCAACATTTAAATAACACAAAATGACAATGTGCCAATATCCAAAAGGCACTGGAAGGCTGTGGCATCTGTCCAGTCTGTTAGGCAGAAGCAGGGGAGAAGAGCCCAAAAGACCAGCGTACAGAGCTGAAGAGGAGAAAAAAATTATGTTCAGCTTGTCTTCTACCAAGTGCAGCTAATTTTATGAACCTGCTCCTAATTTTATGAAGTTGTCACAGAGAACTGTCCTGCTGAAATGTAACCTACCCTTTGCTGATGGCTCCTCACAATGACATACGGATCTGGTAATAAGATGCCCCATTTTATGCTTTGGATTTAATAATGGTACAGTGAACAAAGAATTCGCAGATTTAAAGGGTTAAAAATTCTTTTGTCTTTTCATGGCCTAGTAAGATATCACAGGTTTCTAATTTTCAATCTTTGCCTTTGAAATGGAAAATTTAATGAATTTTGGATATTAGTTATTTTCGAATGGGCTAAAGGTTGGGAGAGCTGAGAAAAGAGATTGAAAGAGATGTTTATGGAAGGAATTGCTACAAGTTCCACATCTGAAATGAAGCCCTTATATCTAGAAACTGAGCTAGGGACAATGTGGGAAGAAACTGGAGCCGCCCCAAAATCCAAAATACTCATCTACTTCCTTTCTTGGCTGACCTCTAATTCAGTCTGCATGCTGCAACTGGAGTATCTTTCAAAAATCATTCAAATCAAGCCATTCTTCCCTGACTTCTTGCTCCTTGCCCTGGGCCGAAGTCCCAACTCTAGACTAAGTTTGCACACCCTGTTTACCTCTCCAGCCTGAGCGCTAATTCCTCCCCTTTCTTAGCCATCAAGAGCCAGTGATAACTGCATATCTTTGTTTCGGTCCCAGCAATAAGCCATGTGCCTTCTTGTCTCTGGGGCTTAACACATGATACGAGTTTTTTTTCATTAGAAGGTTCTTTTGAGGCTCAGAGCCTGCGGCTCAGCGGGCTAAGGCGCAAGCCACGTACACCTGAGCTGGCGGGTTCGAATCCAGCCCACGACCACCAAACAACAATGACGGCTGCAACCAAAAAATGGCCGGGCATTGTAGCGGGCGCCTGTAGTCCCAGCTGCTTGGGAGGCAGAGGCAGGAGACTCACTTGAGCCCAGGAATTGGAGGTTGCTTTGAGCTGTGATGCCACATCACTCTATCCAGGGTGACAGCTTGAGGCTCTGTCTCAAAAAAAAAAAAAAAAAAAAAAAAAAGATCCCAAACCTCATTACATCTGCAAAATCCTTTTCCAGATGAGGTTCCATTCACACGTGCCAGGGATTAGAACTTGTATGTTGGGTGGCCATTATTCAGCCTGTTCTAGGGCTC
>CAUYRH010078553.1:0-40523 GCA_963574655.1 Perodicticus potto
TTTTGTTGTTGAGACACAGTGCCACCCTATGCCCCTGAGCAGAGTGCAGTAGGCGTGGTAACTCAGTGCAACCTCTGACTCAGGCTGTGGGCATCCCGCTGCCTCAGCCTCCGGAAGCCGCTGGGATTACAGGCGCTCGCCGTGGCGCCTGGCTGGGTTTTTCCATTTTTTTCATGAGTCGGGGTCTCACTGTCGCTCAGGCGAGTCTCGAACTCCTGAGCTCAAGCAATTCTCCCTCCTCAGCCTCCCACAGTGCTGGGATTATAGGCGTGAGCCACCGCGCCCGGCAAGAATAAAGAAATTTTAAGAGTACAGATTTCTCCTTTTACATATTACAGTCCTGGCATAAATCAACTAAATTAACTCCCTTCTAAGAAGTAATATTATATGCTTTTTGGAGATCAAACCTTTAGCATTCACACCTTGGCACCTCATTTAGAAGATGAGCAGTAAGGAGTTTTGGACATGGGTTTAATTTGGGCTCTACAACTTAAAGATGAGTTAAACTTAGAGAAAATCTAAGATGAAAGCGAAAATTACTTGAATGCACAAAATGTCCTTTTTGGGAAAGAAATGTTAAATGAATAGAAACCTTTTCTCTGAGGGGAAAAAATGTCTGAACTTAACTATTTTAAATATGTAGGAGATTGTTACAAGAATTATGGTAAGTGGGTTTTCATTTTTGACAAAAGAAATTAGCAGCAAGGGAGCATTAGGTTAGGAATAACTAAAATCTAGGAATTGCTACACTGGCTACCAAAGTGCTTTAAAATGGTCCTTCCTTTCAAGTTTCAAAAATAGAATCTAAGACATGAGAGGCTCTGCCTAATGATAACAATGGATTTCATCTTCCTAAATCCTCCCTCCCTTGCTTGCCTGTACACTTCTCTCTTTATAAGAATCTGAGAGTGAAAGATACTGAGAAATGAGAGAGAAATAATTTTCTCCAATGGACGTCTCTGACATGCTTAGTAATGACAACAAAAAAAGCCTTCAGGTTACTGCTTTTAGAAAATAAAGTATTTTCAACCTGAAGGTGGCAAGAATACGTGCCCCAGGGAAAGATAATACTCAAGAAGCCTGTTTTTCCTTAATGATAAAATAATCTCCGGTAGGTCTATCTTCTAATTTGCTAGCATCTGCAAAGAATCAAAAGGCACCTTTGTCTGTGTTGATCAATAAAAATGGCCAGGGTAGCATGAACACAAGACCAAAGTACTGACCAGTATAATATGTACATAAGAGATACATAGCAATGTGTCTAATTTGGGTATAGATTTTCTACTTGTGAAATAAACAACCTTTCCACAGCAACTGGAGCCAAACACACAATAGCTGTCTAGAACCCTTTACCCTGCCAGAAGTTTGAGCCAAAGCAGATAAAATAAAGGAAGACGTTTATGGCACTTTATTCCAATGTCCCAACAGAGCAGCCTGCTGCCACCCGGACACTCACGTGCCTCCATTGTCCACTCTAATAGCTTAGTAAGACAAATCCTCAGGAGAAAAATAGCCACCTGAAAATGGTTCCAAGAAAAATCTGCCTTCATAAAGGCTGCCTGCAACTCCCACTGGGCAGAGTACAGCAGCCACTACAATTAGGAGGTGCATTCAGGCAATGCCACTTTGAGATTTTCTATAGTCTTTAAGAATAAATTCCTTCATTGAAATGCCAATGAGGCATGAAACAAAGCAGGGAGCTATGGACCAGGACCTGGCCAGGTCACAAAAGGGAGGCTGAGGACCACTGGAGATGTGGGGAGTGCTCATGGCACTAGGAGCTGGGATGGCCTGCTCATTTCAATTTTGAGCAAGGGGCATGTGGAAACCTTGTTGGCCCCACCCCAGGAATACATTTTAGGGTCTCAAGAGCAGCCTAGAGACAGTAATGGGTGGAAAATCCACAGAGAACCTAAAAAGGAATAAGGCAGCTGAAGCTATACTGAAGGAGAGACTCAGAGGTTGTAGGGTAAAAATGTGACAGACAGGATACTACATTTACAATGGAAATGCTAATGACAGTACCTGGGGGTAATCTTGAACAGATACAACTTGATGTGTCAACTGAAGAATATATTTTTAAGCCCTTATAAAATTTTTAAAAATTATTTTAAAAATTCTTTTACAGTAACATGTTTTCTTTTGGTATACAGTTATATGAATTTTAATACATATATGGAACCATTAAAATTAAGATACAGAATAGTTCCATGACCATCCCCATACTCTATTCTATCCCTTTATGCTCACAGCCTTCTCTACCCCAGTCTTGCTCAAACATTCATCTGTTTCCCATCACTATATTTTTGTCTTCCAGAATGTGACAGAAATGGACTATACAGTATGCAAACTCTGGGGACAGGTTTCTTTTACTCAGCATAATGCTGCTGAGATCCACCCAAGTAGCTGTATGCATCAATAACACAGTAGCTAGATGAACATACTACAGTTTGTTTATCCATTCACCTGTTGAGGGACATTTGGATTTTTTAAAATTTTGAAAATTATGAATAGAACTGCTATAAATATTCATGTTAGGTTTTTATATGAACATAGCTTTCATTTCTCTAGAATAAATACTCCAGAGTGATATTGCTGGGTCATTTGATAAGTGTATACTTAACTTCATATATGAAGCTGCCAAAATGTTTTCCCAAATGGCTATAGTATTTTGCATTCTCCTTAGCAATATAAGAAACATATGAGATTCCAGTTGCTCCATATCCTCACCAGCAGTTGGTATGGTCAGTATTTTTCACTGTAGTCATTCTAAGGTCTGTAGTGCCTTTCCCTAATGGTTAATGATGTCAAACATCTTTTCATTGTTTCATTCTTTTGCCATCCTTAAATTTTAGCAAAGTGTCTATTCAATTCTTTACCTATTTTAAAAAATTACGTTGCCTGGGTGTGGTGGCTCATGCCTGTAATCTTTGTACTCCAGGAGGCCAAGGTGGGTGGATCGCCAGAGCTCAGGAGTTTGGAGATCAGCCTGACCAAAAGCAAGACCCCAGCTCTATTAAAAATAGAAAAAACTAGCCAGGCATTGTGGCAGGTACCTGTAGTCCCAGCTAGGGAGGATGAGGCAAGGGGACCACTTGAGTCCAAGAGTTTGAGGTTGCTATGAGCCATTCCACTCTACCCAGGGCACAGAGGGAGACTCTGCCCCACCCCCAAAAAAAAGAAAAGAAAAGAAATACATTTTTTGTTTTTGCTAACTTTTGAGAGCTCTTCATACATTCTGGATACAAGTCCTTTGTTGGATTATCTGATTTGCAAATATTTTCTCCAAGTGTGTAGCTTGTTTTTAAATTCTGTTAAGTGTCTTTTATAGAAAAATTTTTAATTTTGATTAAGTTTTATCAATTTTTTCTTTTATGGATCTTGCTTTTGGTGTTGTATCTAAGAACTCTACATCTACCTGCAAGTTCTGACTATTTCTTATGTTTTCTTCTAGAACTTTTACAGTTTCATGTTTTTCCATTTAGGTCTACAACCCACTGAGTAATTTTAAATAAAGCATGACGTTTACATTGAGGTTTTTTTTTTTTTTGCATGTAGATGTACAATTTGTTCCAGCACTATTTATTGAAATGGCTATCCTCTCTCCATTGAATTTCTTTAGTGCCTTTGTTAAAAATCAAATGGCCATATATATGTCATTTATTTTTGAACTCTTTATTCTGTTCCATTGATCAATGTGTCTATTCTTTCAACAGTACCACAGTTTTGATTACTGTAGCTTTATTTTAATCTTAAATTTGAGTAAATGATACCTTCCATTTTATTCTTCCTTTTCAAAATTGGTTTAGTTATCATAGGTCCTTTTCCTTTCTATATAAATTTTAAAATCACCTTGTGTATATTTATAAAAAGTTCTGTTGAGATTTTGATTAGTGTATATTAATCAATTTAAGGAAAACTGACTTCTTTACTATGTTGTCTTCTACTTCATGAACAGAGTATGTCTTTCCATTCACTCATGTTTTCTTGGATTTCTTTCATGAAATTGAGATAAATTGTGATTTTTTTTTTCTGTACCAACTATTTGCAACAAGATCCTATATTAGGGGATGAGCCAAGAAAGTGTTCTGAGTTAGCTGGTTTTAACGACTCAAAAGTTCTCTTGACCCACTACAAGGATATATTACTTCCTACCAATAGGGCTTATTTATGGGATTCCTGGTGTATGCTCTCTCTTAATGGAACCTGACTATGTCCAGGTGGAACTTTGGCAGCCACAAAACTCAATCTTGTTTCCACACCTTCTTTGGCAGATGGGGCCAGCAAGCCCCACCCCCATTCCCACATTTTTTTTTTAAATTATTTTTTATTAAATCACAACTTTGTACATTGATGCATTTATGGGGTTCAGGGTACTGCTTCGATATACAGTGTGAAATTCTGACATTGAACTAAGTAACAAATCCATCACAATTACACTCATTTCTTAATAGTTTTGAAATGTACCACTGCATCATGCACTTTAGGTGAGGTCTCCCAAATGCCCTTCTCCTCCCCTCTCTCTCCTCTTCCCTTCCATTCCCACATTTTTTGTTGGTGCTCTCTGAGATCCACTACTGTTGGCCTCTCTTCTCTACTTATTCCCATGTGGCTCCTGCATAAACACAATTCTCTACAACCTTTACAAATATACTGAAGTGTGTTTCCAAGTTCTGCTGAAAACAAAGTTAGAATTTTTATTTTCTGTTTACCTTTGTTGATTTTCAATTACTTCCAGGCAAAGAACAGAAGAATGCTAAGTTTTTGAAGCCATATTTGTATGGCACATTTCTTTTTGGTAGAGGAGATAAGAAAACACCTGGGATGGGATGGAGAGTGTTAGTAAATACAGATGGAAGACATGTTCTAGTAATGAAGATGGCAGTGACAAGGAGACAGGGTCAAAAACTGAGACGAGTAACGGATGTGTTCTGAGTTCATTCTCTGTTATCAGAGTTCTAGCAGGTAATGACAGGAAGCTTATGTAGGACTATGTCGAGCCCTGTGGTGAAGCATGAGTTATTAGCAGCTGTCAAGTGTGGCTTCCCTGTCAGAATCCCATGTGAAGAGCTCTCTAGGGACTGAAATGGAGTGGTAATGGCACCACTGATTTAGCTGTTCTCATCTCTGGGCACTAGCAGTACCGTGTAATCAGATAGTTTCCCTCCAAATAATGACAGAATGGTAATTTAATTCCCTTTATTTAGGGTGGTTAGGAAAAAATAACATGATTTATAGACACAGAAAACCAATTTTCAAAAACTCACATAAAACATGAAATATTTTAATGCTAAATTAATATTCAATGAAGTACTATCTGGTAACTCGGACAATATTTCCAGGTCCCAAAGTCTCTTTGAGTTATACTTAATGCATAAAAAAATTCTGCTTCTGTGACCTTTCTCAAAAGCTCTTTATCTGTATATACTCTTTTTTATTCAAGCCCAGGTTTCTTAGGTGAATCAAGTGAGCTGAACACAAATTTTGTGGGAGGCAGAGATGCCCAGATTGCCAAGTTTAAACATGCAGTTTGCTTACCTTATTGTGAATCCAGAGGGCAGGAGGGTGGTTTGTATATTTCACTGCCAACTCTATCATTCTCTCTTGTTCTAGCAGTCTTGGGCTGGAGCATATTGAAAACCCACCAACCACAGAGACTCCTGGGATAAAGAAATCAATCCTAAAAGGCAAATAAATGATTACTGTTGAAATGACTTTAAAAACAGGCAGCAAGACAAACAAAACTGACAAATGTTTAGCAAGATTATAAGAAAAGATAAATTAATAAAATCAAGAATAGAAGAGGGGATATCATCACCAACCTTATAAAAATAAAAAAAGATTAAAAGGAATTCTATAAACAATTCTATGCCAAAATACTAGTTAGCTTACATGCAAGGCACACAGTCCTAGAATGATATAAACTACCAATCTAACTCAAGAAGAAACAAAATTTGAACAGACATTTAACAAGTCAAAAGACTGAATTAGTTATTTTATTTTATTTTAGACACAGTCTCACTATGTCACCCTGGGTAGAGTGCCGTGGAGTCACAGCTCACAGCAACCTCACACTCTTGGGCTTAAGCAATTCTCTTGCCTCAGCCTCCCAGGTAGTTGGGCCTACAGGTGCCTGCCACAACTCCCGGCGAGTTTTTCTTTTTCCTTTTGTAGCTTTTTGGCCGGGGCTGGGTTTGAACTCACCATCTCGGGCATATAGGGCAGGTGCCCTACTCCTTTGAGCCACAGGTGCCATCCTAGTTTTTCTTTTTTACTGTTGTCATTGTTGTTTAGCCCGCCCAGGCTGGGTTTGAACCGCCAACCCTGGTGAATGTGGGTGGCGCCCTAAGCACTGAGCAACGGGTGCTGACCCTGAATTAGTAATTTTAAAACTTCCCACAAAGAAAAGCTCAGGTCCGATGGTATCACGGTAAATCTACCAAATATCTGAAGAAGAATTAATACTAATCCTTCACAATCTCTTCCAAAAATGGAAGAAAAACACTTCTCAACTTCTTCTTCATTCTTGGAGAGCAGTGTTACCCTTATAACCAGACAAAGACATGGCAAGAAAAACTACAGACTTACAATATCCCTTCTTAATATAGACCTCCAAATCCCAGGCATACAAGGTTGGTTTAACTTCTGAAAATCAGAGTGGTGCCCGTAGCTCAGTGGGTAGGGTGCCAGCCACATACACCAAGGCTGGTAGGTTCAAACCCAGCCCGGGCCAGCTAAAACAACAATGACAGCTGCAACAACAAACACAAACAGCCGGGCATTGTGGCGGGTGCCTGTAGTCCCAGCTACTTGGGAGGCTGAGACAAGAGAATTGCTTAACCCCAAGAGTTTGAGGTTGCTGTAAGCTGTGACACCACGGCACTCTACTCAGAGTGATTGCTTGAGACTCTGTCTCAAAAAAAAACCCAACATCCCCCCCCGAAAGTCAGTGAAATATACCACTTTGTAGAAAAAAGGACAAAAACTCACATGATCATCTCAACAGATACAGAAAAGACATTTGACAAAATCCAACACGTCTTCATAATAAAAACACTAAAAATAGGAACTTCCTCAACCTGATAAAGGGTATCTACAAAAGACCCATGACTAACATTATACTTGATGGTAAGGGGATGAAAGTTTGCCCCCCAAGAACAATAACAAGAAAAGGATGTCTACTCCACCACTTCTACCAAACACTGTATTGGAGGTTCTAGCCAACAGAAGAAAGAAAGAAAATGAAATAAAAGGCATGCAGATTGGAGAGGTGGAAGTTGCAGATCACATGCTTTCATATAAAGAAAATCCTAAGGAACTCACTAAAAAGATACTAGAACTAATAAACAAATTCCAATGCGGTTTTAGGATTGAAGGTCAAATACACAAAAATCAACTGTATTTCTATACACTATCCATAAACAATACAAATGTGAAATTTAGAATAATTATTCCATTTATCATAGCATAAAAAAACATAAAAATAACAAAAAATAATTGGGAATAAATTTAACAAAAGACGTATAAGACTTGTACACTGAAAACTAGAAAACATTGTTGGAAAAAACTGAAGCTCTAAATAAATGGAAAAATGCCCCATGTTCATGGAGTGGAAGATAACATTGTTTCAGATGACAATACTCTCCAAATTGATCTACAGAGTCAGTGGAATACCTACTAAAACCCAGGTAGTTTCTTTGCAGAAATTGACAAGTTGACCATAAAATTCATATGGAAATTCAAGGAACCCAGAATCATTAAAACAATCTTAAAAAAGAAGAATACACTTGGAGAACTCACATCCCCCAATTTCAAAAGGTATGACAAAGCTACAGTCATGAAGATATTGTGGTACTAACATAAGGACAGACATGTATATCAGTGGAAAAGAACTGAAAGTCCAGAAATAAATTCTTAAAATTTATGGTGAACTGATTTTTGACAAGGGTGCCAAGCCAATTCAATGGCAAAACAATAGTCTACTCGACAATGGTACTGGGAGAACTGAATATCCACATGCAAAGAACACAGTTGGACCTCTCCCTCACACTACATACAAAAATTGAGTCAAAATAGATCATAGGCTTAACAGAAAGAGGTAAAATCAGAAACTCTTAGAATAAAAGACTGGAGTAGGCTCAGCGCCTGTGGCTCAATGGGCTAAGGCGCCAGCCACGTACACCTGAGCTGGCAGGTTCGAATCCAGTCCAGACCCGCCGAACAACAATGACGGCTGCAAGGCGGGGTGTTGTGGCGAGCGCCTGTGGTCCCAGCTACTTGGGAGGCAGAGGCAGGAGAATCGCTTGAGCCCAGGAATTGGAGGTTGCTGTGAGCTGTGATGCTACAGCACTCTATCCAGGGTGAGAGCTTGAGGCTCTGTCTCAAAAAAAGACAGGAGTATATCTTCAGGGTAGTGATTTACAAGAAGATTTCTACTCCAAGAATCTTCTTGGAGTGATTTCCACAACCAAAAAGGTCAAAGTAAAAATAGAGAAACCATACTTCATCAAAATTAAAAACTTTGTGCTACAAATGATATCATTAAGAAAGAAAACAACCCACAGGATGGGGAAACATTTTCAAATAACATACCTGCTAAGAGACTTGTACTCAGATTATATTAAAAACTCTTACAATTCAGTAGTAAGAAGACAACCCAAATAGAAAATAGGCAAAAGATTTTAATTAACATTTCTTTCAAAGAAGATAATAAGCACATGAAAAGATGTTCCATACCATTTGTCTTTAGGGAACTATAAATCATAATGAGCTAGACTTCACACTCACTAGGATGGCTGTAATGAAAATGATAATAGCAAGTGTGAGGAAGGAGCTAGAGAAGGGTGCCAAGCTCCCTTTATACATTGCTGGTGGGAATGTAAAACGTATAGTCACTACTGAAAACAGGTTTGTGGTGATAGAAAACGTTAACAGATACCATATGAACAATTCTACATCTAGGTTCATACCCAAGAGAAATAAAAATAGTGTATGTCTACTCAAAAGCTTGTATACAAACATTCAGAGTAGCATTATTCGTAATAGCTCCAAACTGGAAAACAATCTGAATGCCCATCAACTGATAAATATAGAAATAAAATGTGGTATATCCATACGATGGATGCAGTACTGATACATGCTACATGCATGAAATCATGTGAAGTGAAAGAAGCCAGTCACAAAAACATCACATACCTTACGTATTTCATATCCACTGATATGAATGTCAAGAACAGACAAATCCACAGAGACAGAAAATGATTGCTTAAGAGGGCAGGAGGATGGGGAATAATCAGTACAGGTATTTTGGGGGAGGATGACGAAAATGATCGAAAATTTGATTGTGCTGATGGCTGCACAACTCTGTGACTATACTAAAAAGCAACTGAATTGTATATTTTAAAATGTGTAAATTTTATATGTGAGTTTTATCTCAATATATAGTTTTCTTTAAGAGAAAAAAAGGGCAACAACAGAAAAACCAATAAAAACTCTCTCGCTGTCATTTGCCAAAATTAAATGGGCTGATGTGAACTCTAGTCTTTTGTTTCCTTCTTTTCTTCTAACCACACGCCTATTGTCTAGAACTCTTGTAAGTTTCAACCCTTTAATGACTGTATGCCACAGAAACTCCTGGTGGAGATTCTAGAAACTGCTACAAACCTAGTCATATGCCATACCAATACTAAACTTTATTAGAACCTATGACCACAAAAATCATCCCCAACCCAAGAAATATCCAATGTAGGTGTTAGCTTTCAAAGAGCAAAAAGCATCATCTTTCTCTAGTTGTTTTCCTACATGCAAGCTTAAATAAAAAGCCTAAGATGTTCTTTACTGATTTGACCTATGACCTTAAAAGATATTCTTCTCTAATCAATGGTCTTAATATCCAGCCATTTATTACACTCTTAAAAAATCAGTTCTGGATTGGAAATGCTCCAAAAAAGCAGAAAGCTCCAGAAAGTGCTCCTACTTTCACTTGACTCTTTCCCATGAATGCTGTAAATTCCCTTTTATAAGATAAGATAAAAATTTAAGTCTATGACTAGCATTTATAACAGTTTATATATGCTATCAGAGAGGATTATGTACAGAGAATCTCCACTGTTTCCATGTTTAAAAAAGAAATGAGCCACTTTTACTGCTTCATCTCCTGAATTACAGCGCCCTCTGCTGCTCAATGCTGATAAAGACCTCATTCTCAGGTGAGCAAAAGGTAGCTGCAAAGCTACCTTTGGGGAAAAAAGATAAAAAATTATTTGTATCTTAATCCTTCGCTAAAAGATACAAAAGAATTAAAACTATATAAAAACCCCATCTGAATGGGTTTAATAAAACATGAACAAAACATATTTCAAAAAACATCTGTCTAGGAACAAATTAAGCTTTAAATATTCACCTTTAAAAATGCCCTATGTAGGACTGGCGCTCTTGGAGCCACCAGTTGAGGACCTTAAATGAGTGGGCTTATGCAGAACTGAGAGGAGGAGCCTAGTGTGTAGTAAAGCACCAGGGCCACATCTGGCCACGACACACCAGGCAGCCCCAATGCTCAACACACAGCAGGCATGCAAACCATGGGCAAATGATAATATACTCTGAGATCCTAAAACTGCCAGTCCTCGGCCACAGTATTCAGAGCTCTTCCCTCATTCATATGTGCAAACACTACAGAGAACACCTGCCTACCATGTATAGGTACTGTGGCACTTACTGGAGGTACACAGCTATAAATATGTTCCTGTCCTCAATAAACCCACTTTGTGAGTAGGAAAATTAACAAATATATACAATTAAATGGGCTAGGATAAAATCTGTTTCAGGAGGATACTACAGAGAAGGCAGGAGTCAATTCCACCAAGTGTAGAGGAATCAGAAAAGACTTCTCGGGAGGCTCACCGAGTAGGGCACCGGCCCCATATACCGAAGGTGGCGGGTTCAAATCCAGCCTCGGCCAAACTGCAAAACAGAAAAATAGCCGGGCATTGTGGCAGGTGCCTGTAGTTCCAGCTACTCAGGAGCTGAGGCAAGAGAATCGCCTAAGCCCAGGAGTTGGAGGTTGCTGTGAGCTGTGTGATGCCATGGCACTCTACTGAGGGCAATGAAGTGAAACTCTGTCTCTACAAAAAAAAAAGAAAAAAGAAAAAAAAAAGAGAAAGACTTCTCAGAGATGCCTCTTAAACTGAATCTTAGGAGGATAGCCTGAAAAGATATCAAGGAATGCCACACTTTTTATGTGTGGTCCAATATGAGCCAGGGCTGCTGCACAAAGTTGTGCAGGTTGCAGAATGCCTACAATACAGCAGCTCTGCTAAAGGTAAGGGCAGAGGCTCATTCCTCTAATCTTGTTCTCTATAATCTGTTTCTTCTACCTTCTCTCAACAAGACCCAAAGTTCTTTCTAGCATAAAAATTGATATTATTTTATACAAAGTCAGAAACACACAGGACCAAGAATTCCTTTTCCCTCTGCAAAATGCTTTGGCCTTGCTTTCCCTCAGGCGGATTCCTGTGCACAGCCAAGTGTGGACAGGGAGCTGCCTGAGGCACAAGGAGCGTTGTGGTGCTGTGTATTCATCCACGCCTACCTGAACTGCTGCTCCTCTAACCAACAGCTTCACTGCAGGTAAATGACCAAGAAGCTAAGAATTGGAACCTATCCTCCCATGAACTTCACCAGCACAGATGATCTAAATAACTGAGTAAAATACTAGCAATAACAAAAAATAAAAAAAATCAAGTTAACATTGGGCATTGTGCTCAACACTTTAAATATAGGAATACTGCTGTACCATCTTTCAAGCTATGAAAACTGAAGGCCAGGTAATAAGGAAACTACCCATATCCCAGAGCTGGCAGGTAGAAAGCAAGCACAGCATCTGGGTAGTCTCCAGAGCACTGGGAGACATGGCCTCCCAGGATAGCCGCTTCTGGAGGCAAGCAGCAAGTGCCACAGCAGGGCAGCAGGACTGTTGGTGGCATGCTCCAGCCCTAAGAGGGAATGCAGATCTTTCTACAATGGCAGGAGGAATTCTGGTCAAAGGCAAGACTCACCAGAGAGCTAGAGCTAGAGCTAAGCAGCAGCAGGCCTGCAGGTAGGCCTCGGAGCCTGAGGGCTTTATCCTTGCTCATATGAGAAAGGTTTCGAGGTGGTTTCCTCTTTTGGCCTTTCTCTTTGGATCGGGTTACCAGAGTTCTTGGAGCTGGTTTCCCAGTACAAGAACCGGTCCTCTCTGGAGGGCCCAATAATTACCCAGTGCAGCACAAGAAGAGCCCCAGGGCCTACAACTGGTCTGTGCTGAAAGTGTCCACCTATGTGGGGATGTATGGCCAAAGCGCCACCTACTCAGACAGCATTTATTTATTTATTTATTTATTTATTTATTTATTATTCATTAATTTATTTAGAATGGGGCCTGGAACCTCATCCTCAGAGTTTGGCAGACATCAGAGAAGGTCGCCAGTCAAGAATGCAGAGATACAGGAACATGGCCCAATCTCTTACCCCAAAGAAAAGCCCATCAGTGATCCTCTCCTTTACAGCAGCTCTCTACCCTGATAATCCAACTCTCTCTCACTAATCCTTCCCTCTTCTCCAAAGTGCCATACGGAGGTTACTACCGAGCTGATGATGTGAGAGATCCTACAAAACACAGCCATCCTAGCAAGAGCACGAAAGGGATGGACCCTGCTAATCTCAGCAAAATGGCCATTCTGTACCACAAGGTTAAGTATCAAAAGGAACTCAAGACCCCTAGAGCAATACAGTTAATCAACGGTAAGGGTGGGATCTTTTAAAAGGAGAGGGCCCAGGGACCAAGTATGAATGCTGATTGACAGCCGGCAGAGAAAGGGTCACCACTAACCAGCCAGTGATGATGACACCCCAAGTCTTCCCTCTAAAGCAGCAGTGTTAGGCTCATGTGAAAACCAGGCCTAAGTTAGCGAAACAACCAAATCCACTCACTGGGGTAGGATACACATATAACATAAACCTTGAATAATCTTGAGAATCACAGTGGGACCCCATTTCTATCTTTATATCACTAGGGAATGATAGCACTTTTCTTCTCAGGTAATTGCAGTTTGCAGGTACACCATGCTGACAGCACTATTCCAAGCTTTTCCTAACCAGGAGACGAGGGTCTGAGTCTTGGCAGAATTCAGAGTTGAAGGCACAAAGACAATGCCGTGCACAAGACCAAACACTTCCACAGAAGGGAAATATGAAAAACAGATCATTACAATTAAAGTTTCCACTTTCAATGTAATAACTGCTAAACCATTTCTGAAGGGTAAATATGTTGCCCGCCCCCTAAAACAGCCAAAATGCATTTAATATGTATCATCGAACATGTGCAAAGATTGCAGTAAATTGCTTCACGAACGCAAATTATTGCAATCAGCATCTTGTTTTCTAGTTCTAAATTCAAAGGCAAACTATTAACACAAGACTGCTAACTCTTGCTATTATCACACTTGCTATTATCACACATCCTCCTTCTAACAAAACCACATTTCCAGATGGACTGCCAAAATTAGTCAAGTGACTCCTAAGACATACTATCAAGATTGACATGCCAGAAATTCATTTGGAAATGAATGCTTTATTTAAATAAAGGACATACACACCAACACACCTTTCCTAGGAAATTCAAGTTGCTTTCTTTACAATTCAACTTGAATTGCAGCTCAGTGAGGCCATTCTGGGAAGAGAGGGACAGCTGGGCTGTTATCCTATCGGCATACTGATTAGAGTCAAATGGGACACACTTTACAATTTCTGTGTGTGTGGGCTAGGCCTGACTGGGAAATCCTCATAATAAATTAAGCAAAATATTTAAATTCAACTCAGACAAGGTATGAGTGACACAGAATCTAGTCGAGAGGGAAGTCAGCTCTGTGATGACATCACTGGCTACACTTCAGGCTGCTTTGTTTACTCTGCACTGGACATAAAGAAGACTAATTTTTAAAAACAGGAATACCCAACAACACATAACTTAAGCAGATTAGATTACTGCAATGTGTTCTGTTAGCAACCATTCCTGCAGAATGTAATTATCAGAGCTGTTGGTTCCAGGGAGAAGTAGTTGCTTTGTTTCAATCTGGAAAACTCAAGACAGCAATTTTCATATATGGCTGAGGGAGCTGTGGGCTCAAAATCAAAGCAGGCTCTGAATCACATTCTCCACACCCCAAAAGGCTCATCCTGAATGGAAATGATGTAGAATTTCTCTCCCTCAGGGGAATGGCTAGCCACAGAAGTCCTTTCCAGAAGAAAAAATAATCCCTCCTATCTGATGGCACCTTCTTGAAAAATGAAAAACCACTTACCACTGGCCAGCTTTAAAGGAAAAATCGCGATCAGCAACAAGCAAGCGGAGGCTCTTTACTGATGGTGACTCACTGGCAGCCCCACACACCTTAGCTGCCGACACAATCTAAAACCAAAAGATAAACAGTGGCTGATGTTACTGCATACACAATGCAAGGGACAAATGGTGGTTTTCTGGGAACTAAGGTTTTCTGACCCCTACAAAGATGTGGTTTTTGAAAACTGCCAAACAAGGTAAAGCACACTTTGCTTTAGTTTTGCTACCATGAGGTGAACAAATTTTAATTAAAATTGTTTTGAGAGACTAATTTAATTGTATTCTGCACACAAAAATGGTCTCTTAAAGGGACTATTTAACTAGCATTTATTTGGTGAGCATCCATCACGGTCGATGCACTAGGCTAGGCACTCTGGGAAGAGCTCAGTGAACGAGAACCCTGTGAACAACCCCATGTGGCATCTAAATTCCTCATCAGCGAGGCTCCCTGTTGCTTCTGAATGTGTAAGGAGTCCATTACAAGCTGATTTCAGAAATTAAAAGCACTCAAAACTTTTTTAGCAATTTTACAGAGTAACTGTGTATAATTCTGAATCTAGTAACAGAAAATAACTCTTTGTTTAAAAAGACTCTTTATGTCTTTGTTGTTTTAATTCATTTCTTCTAATTTATTTTATACTATACAGTATTTTACAAAATACAAACAGATCACAACCTTTAAAACAACAAGAGCCCTTCCCTATAGATAGTTTGAGAAGCATTGTTCAAAATGACATATCTTATTTCTGGAAAGCCCTGAATAGGTGTGATATGGGAGCTATTCAGGTTAAGTGCCACCCATGTCTCAACATCCCGTAACCCCAAAATGTCTCTATTTTTTCATTCATTCTTTCTTCTTTTCATCTGCTTTGTGTTTCCCTTCCTTCTATAAACCTGAACGTCTTCACAAGTGGGGAAAAAGGACAACATGACTGAACCTCCTACTCCTGTTTAACTCCACTTGTCACAGCAAATCAATTCGGTACTCGTTGACCAAAACACAGCCCTCTCCTTGGAGGGTGTTAGCTTCATAGTTCCACCAAACAGTAACTTGGAAATTTGTCAAGTTTGATGAATGAACCCCACCCCCACCCCACCGCCGCCAATGCTAGCTATTTCAGGCCCTTTGCTCCAATAGCTGAACTGGGTCTAATTAAACTATCAGTAGGAGACCACTCTTAAAATCCACTGGAAAAGTCTCACAATGGATGGTGCCCTCCCTCATCATCTCAAAATAGCTCCTAAAATTGTCTACCTTTCCATGTCTTCTGCAAAATGACTTGTCTCTTTCTTTCTCTACATTTTTGTCAACCCTCTCTTTCTCTCCTGAAGAGCATGTGGGGTTACTTTCCATCACTGATCCTCTTCCTGTGCTCCTGACCCTCTGAAACACTGCTCCATCAGCACCACCAGCCCTTTCCTTTACGTTCAATTTTCCTTTCTTTAGTACCTTCCTGTTTCATCACACACGACACCTAACAGCATCTGCTCCACCAAAGCAATTCAGCAACAAAATAAAGGAAATAGCAGAATATGGCTGTTGACAGCCTGGGCTCTGTAGTTGGACCAGCTGGCATTTTATACTGTCTCCACCATTACCAGCTTTGTGTGACTCTGGGCATGTTACCTACTGCTCCCCGCCACGCCCCAGCTATAAAATGAGAACAACAACACCTATACCTCATAGGGTTGCTGGGAGGATTAAATGAGATTATACGAAAGTACCTATAACACTGCTGGCCACAGAACCCATGAAGTACTAGTTACAATGTACCATGTGCCGCGTAACAGCTTTTTTGGTGCCACATATATGACAGCGGTCCCATAAGACCACAATACCGTATTTCTACCATACCTTTTTTATGTTTAGGGACACAAATGCTTACCACTGTGTTACTAATTGCCTACAGTATTCAGTACAGTGACATACTATATAGGTTTGTAGCTAGCAGCTATTGCTATACCACAGAGCCTGAGCGTGTACCATCTAGGTTTGTATAAGTACACTCTGGTGTTTGTACAACAAAACTGCCCAACCACACATTCCTCAAAATATATCCCTGTCTTAAAGCAACACTTTATCATATCGATTAGAATTAATTTATTAGTACCTGTTTTACATTCTATATTACACTTTATTCATCAATATCATCTAAGCCACTGTACCGGTGCTGCTGCAGGACCTCACAGACTACACGCCGCACGCCCAGGGGACTGATCACATGAACAACAAAAAGCTGTGCGGTGTGGTGGGCAGGAACACCCTAACCTACCAAACTTTGCTAGTACAAACTGTCTTTTAAGACATTTTAGAAATCTTGCCTTTCATTCCTTCCTCTGCTTCCCTTTTTCCTGATGCCCTCCCTAACCACAGGGAACCTGGATTCTACTCTCCCTCCAGGGCTGGTTGATGTCTTCCAGAACCACCAAACCCAATGTCTGGTCTCAGTTCTCATCCCCCTGATCTCTCTGAATTTGCTACTTTCCACACTGAAGCAGTCTCTTGCCCTGGGATCGCCAATATTGAACTATTCAGGACCCCTCCTACCTCTCCAACCTGGTCCTACTTCTCATTTCTTCCAATGACTGGGTCATAACTACTCTTTTCCATAAGTAAGAACAGTTAAGGCCTGAGAAGCATTCCTCTCAGGTATATACCAGATGCAAGGTAAATGTTTTGTGTGTATTAATTTATTCAGTCAATAGAGATAACACTATATCCCAAAAGACAGTTAGTTGTGTTATCCCCTACCCTGCAGAACGGGAAACTGAAAGGTTCAGTAACTTGCTCAAGATCTCCTAGCTAGGAACTGCCAAGTCAGGATTCAAACTCAGGTCAGCTAGCCCTTTAATCATCCGACAGTTCTGTCCCAACGGTAAAGCTGATCATGTGTACAACTCAATCTACCACATTCATTCCTTCCACAAATATTTATTGAGCATGGTGTCTGAGACTGGGGGACTAGGGATCCAGGGATAGAGAAGGCTGCCTTACCCTCACGAGACCCATGCAAATACCTTCTTTCTAGCACTAGGATTTCAATTCTTGTACTCAACATGTTCACATATATTTTCTGTTGATATACACACATACACACTTTGACTCTTTAAGCATTCTGTCTCTAACACAGCCACATTACACAGTCTGTAAATTCAGTTTGTGTCTTTTCATTCCCTTGCCCACCTGCCACCATCCTAAGTTAAGAATTTCTTTCTTCTCACTTGAACTATCATTGCCTCCTTCTTGTATCTCTTAAGGCAGCCAAGAGGCAAATATTCCTAACGTTCCCATTTCAGTGAGCTACTCCCCAATTCAAAAGCCTTCCAGGGGTCTCTACCATTCATCTATAAAAAAAATTGCTGAAAGGCCTATTTGACTCATACCGGCTCAAGCTCCTGCTTGTGAGGTAGTGGTTTTCCAGCCAAGTTGAGCAACCTGCTGGTCTGCAAAGGTACCTGACACATGCCCACCTCCCAAAACTCTTCCTAAGTCCTTTGGCAGGTATCATGCTCTCTCAGTTCTGTCTTCCAACCTCCTGCCCCCCTTCAGTGCTGCTCAAATATTTCCCCCGACTGAGGTCTTCTCTCTCTTATCTTCTCAACTAAACTAATATAATGTTTGCCTTATATTTAGCACATGAACATGTCTTTCCACCATACAGACCATAAGCCTTCCATGGTCAGCTACTGGATAGAATGCATAACTAAATTAACTCCCAGATCAAGCACAGAGCCCAATACACACCAAGGCTCAGTTAAGTATTTGCAGAATGAATAAAAACTCTAACTCCAAGTCACTTAAAACTGGTTTCCAGAACCTTGATTGGTTGAAATTCAGGAGCTTTTTGTTGTTTAAAAAAAGCTGGGGGTGGGAACAGAGCGACATGTTACAGAAAAGCCAGATTCATGTTCAAATATGTGGAAGAGGTCAGAGAAGGCAGAGATTTCTTCAGCAGAGCAGGTATCTTCTGTTGCTTGCCACATATTCTACTTTAAGTATCTTATTACAAAAACAATAATAAGAATCAGCAGAGGTCTCTTTATTATTCCCATTTTTTATGTTTATAAAAAAGAAATGTTACTTTATATGTTACGTTTCTTTCAATACAATAATATGTGAAAAGATAGCCAAGGGCTAGATTATTTCATTTCTAACAGATTAACTGGAATCTGATGGATTCCTTAACAAAACTAGGCATGTATAAACTTGAAACACATCCAGAAGAGTCACCTGGTGGCAGGGAAATCAACATTCATAATCACCGGACAGGGAGCAGAATTTCAGCCGAAATATATGAGAATGCATCATAACCAAATGCTAGACTATGTGAAATGAAATCATTTCCCAACATCCAAAATAAAATTCAATGAAGAAGAGAAAGAAAGTTACCTTTTCTATTAAGCCATATTTTCATTTGGATAGTGTTTATAACCAAAAGTCTTTCCAGATGCATTATGTCTGTTGGTATTACAGGTTATGTACCCCAGAAATGTTTTGGATTTTGGGGGGATATCAGAATATTTATATTATACTTTACCAGTTAAGTATCTCAAATACAAAAATCTGAAATCTGAAATGCTCTTTTGTACATATGTCAGTGCTCTAAAAGTCTTGGATTTTGAAGCAGCTTGGATTTTGAATTTTTGGATTGGAGATCCATAAATAATGTAAATAGTAATATACTCATTGCTGTTTGTCCTAATAATCTGGACAAAACTCTTACAACAGGAACACAAAACGCTTTACACAATTCATGATTTTTAAAGCTATGCCTCCCTCTTACTGCGTTACAGGGTGTCCCAAAGGTGGTCCCTAAAGTCACCATGAGTACAAAAGGAATGGGAAATCGCAGAGGTATACTTAGCTACAATTTCCCATTTTCTCTACGTAGGGCGACTTGAGAGGCAACCTTGGGGACATCCTGTATTTTGTTTAATATAAATATTGTAGCCTATATAACTACTTCTAGCAATGTAGATTAAAAACATTAACAAAATCTTTTTGAAGACCAAATATTTATTTTATTCCAAAGCTAGTTCATATAATTAGGCTCCGTAATCATAGCCCTTGTTAAATGCCAATCTTTCATTAGTTTTACTGAATAAGCAAAACAGAATGGAGAAACTATATATTTTGACATTTGTATTTACTCTCACGCTTTAATGATCAAAAGATTTTATAACTGAAACCTCAACTAGCCATGTTCTAAGTTAAAACACATGGCAGGAAATTAAGTTTTTCATAAAATAACATTTAGGCTCTTCTACTGTTCAATAAAATAACAACATATTTGCCAATTTTTACTAGTATACATTTTTAATGTTTAGACAGAACCAGTGCCTAAACGGAAATTCCATTGTATTTATTTTAAAAGATGCTATGTAGGGTATTTTGAAGTTTCTGCTGATACAAAAGTCTCTGTATAGGAAATAGGTCTTTCTTTGGAAACTGGCTAAGTTTCCCTGTTCACTCCCATTTGTTTGTTTTCTGGCTTAAAAATTTAGGCAAAGGCAGGATTAAAGATGACCTACGACAAAAATGTAGTTATGGCTCAGAGAATTTCAGAATTGAAAGAAACTTTAATCACTATCAAGAATACTATGTCAGTTTACATATAAGGACACCAAGACTCAGAAACATTACTTAAATGGTGGCTGAATACCAATCTGATATATAGAAATCTGGTTTTAGAAAGCTAATTTTACTCAAGTGATTTACTGACAAAAAAGATGTCAAAATTCTGTCAATCAATTTTACTCCTTAAGTGGCTTATGCTGGTCAACACTACACCATGGAAAGACAAGGGAACTCACAAAGACTACCCTGTCCCCCTGGGCCTGTCTCCTCTCTACTTTCTCAAGCCTTCCCTCCAGCAACTACCCTCTCTCCCGCATCACTCCCTCCCCACCCCTCTCCATCACACGCGTGAGTGCTAATGTTTCCCACTTCATGTAACAGCAATACCAGCAGCAAACACCTATAGATGGCCTTACCAGCACTTCACAAATGCTTGTCCATTCATCTTCACAATACTAGAAGGCAGGATTACTACTATCCCCACTCTACATATGAGAAAACTCTGTGAGCCAGAGCTAGCAAGTGGCAAAGCAGAGATTTGAATCCAGACACTTAAGTGCTTTCAAAACACAACAAGCAAACAAAGCCCCTCCCTTAATCCAGTTACCACCTCATCTCCCTGCTCCCACTTACACCACAACATTGCAAGAGTTATATGTGGTCCTATGTCCACTTTCTTATCTCTCACTCTTCAACAAAATCCAGTCAAGCTTTCCCTCTCAGCAATGTACTAAAGCTGGTCATTCTGGTCACCTAATTCTTGTGACCCATTTTGGTAAATATAATGACGACCTCTCAGCCAATTTCAGCATGTAGCCAGTCTCTCCTTTTTGACACTTTTTCTCCTAGATTTATAAAAACCACTGCTGATTTCCTTCCTTCTTAGCTAGATATTCCTTCTTCATCTCCTTTGCTGGCCCCTTGCTCTTCTGCTTAGCCTCTAAATGTCACCACACCCCTGGGCTGAGTCCTGTGCTCTCTTCCCTTACTCTCTACAAGGCTTGAAATGTAAGGGGTGTCCAACCGGTGGCCCCTGGCTGCACACTGATTTTGTGAAGACTTTTTTTGTTTATATGTGGTATTTGATATCACAAAAAGTATGTGTAGACCTTTTACTTGCTAATCAGCTTTCACTATTGTTTGTGTATTTAATGTGTGGCTCAAGACAACTCTTATTCTTCCAACATGTGATAGGAAAAAAAAAAAAGGTTGGACACTTCGAGCTTTTTATTTCCAGCAGTGAACTCCAAACTTGTATATTCAACTGCTTATTTGGGTTCCCATTTCAAACTACACATACCTACATGTTACTCTTTTCTCTCCCAAATTTTCTTCTTTTTTATTATAAAAATTTTCAAAGAATATAAAAGTAGTTAAAACAGTATAATGAACCCCCATGACCTATAACCCAGATTTAAGTCAACATGAGTTGATATGAGTCAACAAAACTCATGGCTAACCTTGTTTCTTCTGTAATTCCATCCCCATCCAGCTCTACCCCTACCCAGACTATTTCTAAGCCATGTTCTTTATTTCCTCTCCTTGGAACTTGTCGTTTTCCATTGTAGCAAACATATGTCACCATCATCATATTATGTATCAGATTGTTGAAATCCCAAGCCCTACAAATCATCTTGGTTTCCTGCCCTCACACTAACTATCCCCTAATATCCCATCCCCCTCTGTAAATCCCATCAGCTCTCCTTCTGTCTCAGATCCATCCCCACTGCCACCACCCAACTAGAAGCCCCACCTCTTCAAAGGCTATGTCAATAGCTTTCTGCCAGGTGTCAATAAAGCAAAGACAAGACCCATTTAAAATGTAAATTACTTATTTCCCTGCTTAAAACTTTCCAACACCCTAAGAACCAAATTCCAACTCCTTATCCAAAGCCACAGCAATTTATACCCCTGGACCCTGCGTACCTCTCATCCTGTCTTATACCCACTCTCCTCTGAACATCCTAAGCTCATTCCTACTTCAAAATCTTGACAGGGTGTGGTGCTCATGCCTGTAATCCTAGCACCCTGGGAGGCTAAGGCGGATTGCTTGAGCTCAGGAGTTCAAGATCAGCCTGAGCCAGAGTGAGACCCTGTCTTTACTAAAAATGTTAGAAAACTAACTAGGCATGGTGGTGGGCACCTGTAGTCCTAGCTACTTGGGAGGCTGAGGCAAGATGATCTCTTAAAAAGTCTAACCAGGGTGACAGAGTGAGACTCTCTCTCAAAAACAACAAAAAAAAATATCTTGGTTCTCACCTGTCCCTCTGCCATGAATGCTGTGTACATGGCTAACTCTTTTCCTTATTCAATTCTCAGCTCCTGTTATACAATGGTTTGAAATTGCTCCAACCCAACTACTCTTGCCTCTCACAACCCTGTTTTATTTCCTTCACAGTGTACATCACACAAGACCTTCTTTGGATTAACTGCAGCAGAATGAAGCTCCATGTACAACAGGGGCCTTACCTGCCTCATGCACTATTGCATCCCCCGTGCCTAGAACAAGGCTGGGCACAGAGCAGGGACTCAATACATGTCTGCTGAATTTTAAGACAAAATTCACTATATTTGACTGAGTCACTTACGGGAGAAATGGGAAGAGCCTCACTGCTTAGATTGCTTATTGACCAATAGTGTATCAGTGAAAAGCACTGCTACTACGTTTTAGACACTACCCAATCAAATTCTGGGCATAGATAAAGCATGGTAGAACAGGGTAGTTTTTCACTGTCCACAGCTTACCCTGTCCAGAATGATGGAGTACACTTGTATGGTCACCTCATCTTGTGAGGTAGGTAATATCACCTTACTCCTTCACAAAAATGACCCATCTAAGGAGGCACAGGTAATCAGCTACAAAGTTGGGATTAATACCTATTTATTCCACTGCACCATCAGTAACTCCCTACTTTGTCAGCCAAGTAACACATTACTCAATTAAACCCTGTCTTTCTAAACAAAGTGTCATATTCTTTTGTTGGAACATAAAAAGCTAATTTAATTATCAAAGATTGAAGTTTAACGACTGAGTCCTCTACTTACTTGACCAAGTCCTTTAAATTTAGGCTGCCAATATACCATCCAAGACAGGACATTGAGAGTGAAAGGGGAGGAGTGCTATTAATAATTACACCAGGAATAAGAAGCATAAACTAGGACTATCCTAGCCAAATCAGGAACAGGGTCATTCCATCTAAATCCAAGAGTCTTAATTCCCTCATCTGCAAAATATGAATAAGGATCCCTACACTTCTCTCCCGGGATGGACATGAAAATCAAGCAAGAACCTATTGTATAATCAAGTGTTTTATAAGTAAAAAGGCAACAACATACATAAGATATTACAGGGTAAGGCTTCTAAATGCAAACTAACACCACTGAAAAATAATTAGTAGTTTTCCCACAATCAATTAGGTACATAAAATCAATTTCATCTGATCAGAGTCCCAAGGAAATCTGAGATCAAGGGCTTATCATTTTCAATGCTGCAACCCCAGGATTAGCCTGATGCCTAGCATATTTTGAAGTGGATGCATATGAATTAGTAATTTAAAAATTCTTTCGCTGCCAAAATCTATCAAATTGATGAATAGAGTTATGCTCAGTGGGTCAAGCCTCTACAGCATCTATGCATGGATTGGTCCTGAAGTAAAACTTGAGTCTTGCCTTAACAAAACTTACATCAAGACAATATTTCTACTCTTATCTCCTTGACATTTCCAGTTGTATTAGACTGCTTCTCCCTTAGTTTTTAAGAAAAAAAATGTGGATTCAAACATAAATAGCCAAATGTCATTCTATTCAGAGTTCCTGCATCAGCATGACCTCAGACATTTACAGTACCCAGTAAGAAGCATTAACATTATAAAATGGTCATTCACTAAGTTTTCCAGAGGGGTAGACTACAATGACCAATACTGCAAGGACATTTTTAGGAAGTGTTCTATGCACTCCAGGAGTGGCAGCAGGGTCCTCTGGCCTAGGATTTCTGAGCTAGAGCATCCCTTTGTCCCTGGGAGACATAACATTTTACAAAGAGATGAGATGAGACTACCTCATGAACTTAAACTGAAGATCAAATGCCAAGTGGGGCGTTATGTAAAACACAATTGCTGTACAAATTACAGGCAAGAGTAGAAGATCAGACTATGAGGAGCTGGCCTAGTTCTGTTATAGACCAATCTGTGGCTCATTTCAACAAGAGACTGAACCCCTACTCAGTGGCTAGGAATGCCCACTGGAGGGACTGGGGCAAGCCTCTGATGACCATACACTGCTGAGGTGGTGGCCCCAGACATCATCTAGCTTTCTCCAGTTCCCCTCATCTCTTCCTAGTTTTTATTCTGTTTGGGAGAAGAGTGGAAAGCAGAAATAGAAAAATTGCAACTTAAACATTTTTCCTCCAAGGTACTACTATCACTGGATTTGTTGACTTTTCCATGATACTATTAGAGTTTACAAATGACTGTCTTTGTAGTTTACCTAAACTCAGCCCAAAGTAACCCCCCCTAAAAAAGTCCTAATAATTTTGTCCCACGAAGTTCTGAAGTGACTACTCTAATTCAGGGACTGGCAAACTATTAGCCTGTAGGCCAATTCTGCGTGTTTGGTAAATAAAGTTGTATTAGAACACAGCCACACCAATTTGTTTACATATTGTCAATGGCTATTTTCATACCACCAAAGCAGAATTGAATAGTTTTAATGACAACAGCATAGCCCATACATCCTGAAACATTTACTATCTGGCCCTCTATAGTTTTCAACCTGTGTTCTAACTCTGCCTGCCTCAAAATGCAACTAGGAAGAGTACAGTCTAAACCTGTTAAATAAATTACATTTTCCTCACAACTAGCAAGGCCTTCACTGTTTAAAAAGAAATCCCAACAAGTCTCACATTAACAGAATCAGCATTTTGGTGTGTTGAAGAAACCACCCCTCCAAAAAAGTATTTTGAGATTTGTCATCATTGGGAAAAGTCTATTTTTCTCACATGCTCATAAATCAACTCTATGAACTAATTTTACCAACTTTTCAAAAATATTTATACATATTGAAGCTGAATCAACGAGAACACCACCCTCAGTCCCCAAAACAATTTTCTGAAAGCAGAACTAGCTTTAAGAGTGAAGCCTAATGACACGCCTTTAAAGTATATCCTTGTATTAATACATAAAATCAAACTACTGTGACAATACAATTTCTGACTATGTTTGTTGAAATGTATAATCCTTTCTAATATGAAATATTTTCTTTGCTGTTTAAATAGCTCTATAAGACTAAACTAAATATATCTGAATATGTGAGAAAAAGTAAAAAAAAAAAAAAAAAAGCAAAAGCAAATATCCAATTTCTGCTTTTAAATAAAAATGAGGTTACTCACTGAGGTAAAGGATGAGGATCCTTTATTTACCAGCCCTTGACACCCCTTCAGATGGTAGATTAGTTTTGTATAGTCTGAATATAGTAGAAAAAATCTGTACATTAGAAGGATAACAAGAATTCATCCACCTTCCTTTCTCAGATGTTAGAGCTTTCTCCCTTGATGAAATAAGCTGGTGTTCTAAAGCAGGGATGAGAGCGAAGACTTTAAGACATGGTGCCAAAAAAAGGAAAGAAAAAGAAAAAGATAAGCCGCTCATAAAATGTAGGCTCTAAAAGTTACTGTATTCCTGAAATAAAACCCTAAACATCATACCTGTGAAGATGGTTCCCTCCATTGCTGCTATACCCCCTTCCTTAAAAGTTAATCCATTTATTCCAAGTTTTTTTAAAAAATAAAAATGTAAGCCCTTCTCTGTCACCTTTTCAAATTAGTTATTATATGTCTTACTCAGAAAATTTCTGAACAAAACAATAACAAACTGCCCCTTTGGTCCTTCAAAGGGACCAAACGCATCTAATGCCTGACTCATAAGCCAATCATAACTATGCACAAACTGTCCAGACAGAAAAACCTCCCAGACCCCAAAGATACAAACCTCCCGGCGAACGACACTTGCAGTTCTCTCCAAGTGGTCAGTTTTCCTTATGGATTTCATTATGCTTTAACAAAAAGTAAAATTAGGTTATTAAGTATTATCCTGACAAAATAATATTTTCCTATAATATCACAATTACCCAAAATACAACATAACATTCTGGATATACAAACGGCCAGTGAATGTTTCCATACTGAACTAAAGTTTAATGATCCAACAGCATGCACATTAAACCAAGTTGTTACCTTTTTCAGGAGTTTCACATGCTTCCCATAATCATCAGCAGGTTAGGTTTCTTAAAAATCAACCTCAAATTACACCGAAGGCTTAATGACTTACCTGGCTAGAGTAAGGTGGCGCAAAGTGCTGGGTGTCAGTCTCAGCAAAGGGGCCTGAGAACAGATGGCTCCAACTGAGCCCCTCAACAACCCAGGAATCAAGACAGCAGGACATGCCATGGTACTTCCTAGGCAAACATAAAGCTGAAATTTAAAATTAATTTAAGAGGCTCGGCGCCTGTAGCACAGGGGTTATGGTGCCAGCCACATACACCATAGCTGGCAGGTTCAAACCCAGCCTGGGCCAGCTAAACAACAATGACAACTGCAACAACAACAACAAAAAAATATCTGGGGTTGTGGTAGGCACCTGTAGTCCCAGCTACTTGGAAGTCTGAAGCAAGAGAATCGCTTAAGCCCAAGAGTTGTGGGTTGTTGTGAGCTGTCACCACACTCTACCAAGGGCAACAGCTTGAGACTGTGTCTCAAATAAATAAATACATACATACATACATACATAAAATAAAATTATTTTAAGAAAAAGTGTGGAAATATCAGATTCTCTTAGGAGCTAGTGAAGATTTGTTTGTTTTTCTGTTGGTGCTATTATGAGTTAGTTGATCTACCAGCAAAGCGACCAGCCTAATGTCATTTTGATAAGGTTTCTGCCACTATTTAGAGTTGATTCAAGGTATTCCCCTGGTACTTAAGGAGGTCAGACAATTAAGTTCGCAAACTGATCCTAGTAAAAATGCTACATTCCTCACTGCTGAATATCCCTATGGTCACCTTCACAGTACTCTAGTTGGGAAGCTATGCACTGACGCCAGTGCCTCATCCATTCTTGGTCATCAGAGTTGCATCATACAAGGTTTGACAATTACGTTTGCAAACACATCCTAGAAAAAGTGCTTTGAAGGGTGGACTAGGTGCTGGTGTTGGTGCATAGCTTCCTGAGGGGAGTACTTCAAAAGTGATCATGGTCATATTCAGCATCAAGGTATGAAGCACTTTTTCTAGGATGAGTTTGTGAACTTAACTGTCCAACCTCATAAGTAATTTTTGGTGCTGTCAAATATTCATTTTCTCTACTGGATTCCAAAATCTCTGACCATGTTCATGCTGTTATAGAAGAGGAGAGTGGGTTTTATAACTGTCTGATTGTACTCCACTCCACCTAAACAGTAGAGTCTATGTCTTAATATTCCTTGTTATATAAAGTACAAGAGGAAGGCAAATTCACTGAGACTCCCAAACATAAAAAGACTAAGGTTCTCAGTTGTTAAAAACCAATGTAGATAATAGTAACGTTATTCATATAAAAGCTCAAACTCGAAATGATCCAAATGACCATTCCTAGAGTAAACGAGTGATATGTCTGTCTACACAATAAGATAAAATACACAGTAGTGAAAATCAATAAACTGAAACTATATGCAGTAACATCGATGAATATCACAAATATACTGAATGAAAGAAGCCACACTTAAAAGAACACATAAAAGAACATGATTGATTCCAATCATACTAAGTACAAAAATAGGCAAAATGAATCTACAGTATTAGAACTCAAGTTAGCAGTTTTCCTCAGGAGGTGGCAGTGATAATGCTGTTTCTTAATCTGGGTGCTGATTGCATGTAAAAAGTGATCAAGCTGTTTTCTTAGAATTTGTATACTTTTCTATTTGTACGTTATACTTCGATAAAAAGTTTAACGCATGTACACACAGAAAGATTCTCCAACATTTCAAAATTTAAACACTAGTGTCTTATCAGAAAAAGCACCGATTAGGAGTTAGATGATATTTTTTTTGTTTGTTTCTTTCATACCACTTTCCTATGTCAATCTTTAAACATTTCTTTGCCTAATATAGCCACATTTAACATGTTATGTTGCAATATCTGTCTGTTCCTATCTTAGTTACTTGAAGAAGAAATGAAAATGTGAACACTTTTTTTTTCCTCAGCTCTTTGGAAGGCATTATTTTAATTATTTGTAATAAATTTATTGTTAGGAAAATATTCAAGCTAAGTGTGTTTACTTTCCTACTCTATATTCATTAATTTAGTCCTCCATTCAACAAATATTTATTAAGAGCCCAGTATGTGGCAGGCACTGGCCTAAGCACTGAGAAAACAGGCATGGAAAAAAACAAAGACCATCTTAGAGAGCTTACATTCTAACAGGTACCAACAGAAACTAAATGAATAAGATGGTAATATAAGTCATATGTAATTTATTCAGCTATATTCAAATTATATCACAAACACCATGCTTCATCTTTAGATGAAAGATCTATCTGTGGATAAACATAATACTTGCTATTTTTCTCTTTAATAAATGATAACAACATAAGGCCTCTTTCGCCTCATGCAAGACCACTCATTGTAGTTCTTTCCTGTTAAATGTGCTCAAAGATGGTACATTAATCGCTGAAAGTAGTTGAAACTTACTTTAGAAGTCCATGAGATTTTAGGAGTCATTAAGTGTATAGTTGGCTGACTGACAGAGAATGTTTAGGTCCTGGGATTATACTGAGACCTTTGAATATACACCAGTTGGAAGATTGACAGTTTTTCCATACAATGAAATTCTCACAAAGTTCCTGCAATGGCACAGACAACATATAACATATTGGGAAACTGATAAAAAGCACTGCTACCTCTTAGCTCCAAAAGGAAAACCTCATTCTAATCAGTAGGCATCAACTCACAGCAAACCCATTCTCAATTACCCCCTTTCCAGCCTTTCCACCCTCACAATGTTTCTACTTTTCTGATTACCTCTCTTATTGCTTCTCTTGTTTATCTTCCTTGGCCTGTATTTAACTCCTGTTACTTCGCATAGCCACATGAGGAAACAAAGGACCAAAGGACCAATGATACAGTTATGTGTCACTTGAGGCCAAGTTCCCGGATAAAATTTAACTGCTATATAGTTACATAAGGAAATACAGTTCTACTCAAAGTTTTAGACAATAAATTAGCCTCACATCATTTTGTGATTATGCTGTTTGAATGGTCACCTCAACTAAACTGGAAAAGAAAGAAAAGTTAATTTTTTAAAACTGTTCTCTTCAAAATTCTAAAATCTTGTTTTCTAACAGTAATCGTAACCAAGAGTGCCACCTACTGGTATATAAAGGACATTTTTATAAAATTCTGTTCAAAGTGCATTCCAAAGCTTTATGGCAGTCCTTCGAACAGGTATTAAAACAAATTACTTGTGTCCAAGGTTTCACATATTCAGTGTAAGTATTTAAGCAACCACAGCAGATCAACAAATATTAAGTAATTCCTAACACCCTATAAGGAAGAATATTCCATCAATGTCTGTATCCTCATAGGCTTTATCTTGCCAAAAATATTAGCTTTATTTCTGAAACACAGAAAATATAAATGCTAAACCAAACTGAAATCTATCAAATAAGTAATAAAACTTATTAGTAAGACACTGCCAGTACAAGATTAAGTTTAAGACTTAAGATTAATTACACTTGGGCTGAGTGTGGCGGCTCACACCTGTAATCCTACTACTTGTCTGGGAGAGCAAGGCTGGACGGTCCCTTGAGCTCAGCCTGAGCAAGAGTGAGACCCTGTCTCTACGAAAAAGTACCAGGCATCGTGATGGATGCCTATAATCCCATCTACTTGAGAGGCTGAGGCAGGAAGATCACTTGAACCCAAGAGTTTGAAATTGCTGAGAGCTAGACTGACACCACAGTACTTTAGCCTGGGCAACAGAGCGAGACTGTCTTAAAAACCAAAATGATTAATTATCCTTGTTTTGGTCTAAGAGGTATGCTCAGTTTATTTAACAATTATAGGGGTGCCACACACTATTTTAGGCCTTGGAGATACAATAAAGAACCAGATGCAAGGCCTTTGCCATCATGAATCTTTTATTATACCTCAAGAGACTGATAATGGTAAACAGATAATTAATGATATAATTAAAGGTTATGAATATGATAAAGGGTGATGGAGTGGGAGAGGGGAAATCAGGAAAGGCCTCTCTCAAGTGACGACACCTTCACTGAGACCTGAATGAAGAGAAAGAGGCAGCCAAGCAGATATTAAGGGCAGAGCATTCCCAGAGAGGATTAGCCAGAATAAAGGCAACACAGAAACAAGCCTGGCTGTTAGACTGGACAGCAAGGAGCTGGTTGAGAGCAAAATGAGATGAAGTCCAGAAGGCCATGGTAAGGGTATGAACTTTACCCTAAGGGCAATGGGAAGCAACTGAAAGGTTTGAATAAAATATTGACCTAATTTTATATTTTTAAAGGATTACTCAGGTTGCTGGGTGAAGAATTTTGGATCACAGAAGAGTGGAAGCAGCCAGTCTAGTTAGAAGGCTCTGGTCTAAGATTACAGTAGAATAACAGCTACAGAGATGACAGTAGTAGATGAATAAGGAATGTATCTTGAAAGCAGAGCCCCACAACTTGCTGATAGTTTAGACAGGGTGTGAGAGGGCAGTGAGAGAAAAACCAAGAATGCCTCCTTGAGCACGAATGCACTGAAATAAAGTAAATTCAAAGATCATGGCATCTGTAATTCATTAATTCATTTATTTGTAGAGATGGGGTCACAATATGTTACCCAGGCTGGGCTTTCGTGATCTTCCTGCCTCAGACTCCTGAATAGCTGGAAATAAAAATGTGCTCCATCTGGCAGCATCTGTCAATATTCTAGACGTCACTGAGGAAGCAAAGGAGTTCCCAGCATTTAATAAGGGAAGCTTAGGGGTAAACAGGTAGTGTACACAGAGTGTTTGACTTGAAATCAGAAATCATTGCAAATAAGCTCAAGTGAGACTCCTTCCTGTTTTTGATCTTGAGGAAGTTACCTCTTACCATTTTAATATATTCATAGCACCTGACTGATTGCTAAAAGGTACAAATAATGTCTATGGAAGTACCTGAAGCAAGAATATTACCCAAAATCAATCCTAATACATAAACATCTTCTCTTCCTTGCCAAATAACGTAGAGAGGCAGAGGTTTGATAAAGCCAATAACGCCCCCCAGCCTGATATACAATGGCATTTATCAGTTTCCATTATCAATTATGACCCAGTTCTATCTTGACTTTATGCTAAAACTTCTGAACACTGTTATTTTCTGGATAAGCAATGTTAACGTTTATGATAAAAAATAAACTTGTTATTTCAAAGGACTGTAGCAACTAGTAAATATGTTTTTGTCACACCGTCAGGGTCCAAAAGTGTGTCATTACCTGTTTCTGCTGCCTTTCAGGAACAAACATGACTACCTTTAGTAGACATTGTAATGTTTTTTTAAAAAGTATTGGGTAGAGTGAAAAAAAGCTACATTAAATGTTTGGCTATGGTTTTATTTTCTTCAACACAGCAGAAGCTCCAACAGAGCAGAACCAGTAGAGCAGCTACTTCCAGCTAGACAAGCGGGATAGCCAACAGATGGCAGAATGAAAGCTTATGGAAAACCAGGGAACCCCATCCCCCACCCCAAATCTAGTGCCAAAGGGAATCAGCACTGCTTATTGAAAGATCTCAGTAGTCTGCAGAGCTACTGTGCTGTTTGTTTAATCTAGCTCTTTTTGAAGTACCATTCCCATCACAAATATCATAGGTTCTACAGTTAGACAGAGTTTTCACTATAGCTCACTGCCACTTACCAGCCTTGCCTTAGGCAAGTTCCTTAGTTCCTAAACCCCACTTTTCCCAGCATTAAAGACGGGATTTAGGCCCAGGTGTGGTGGCTAGTGCCTATTAACACTTTAGGAGATCAAGGCAATAGGATCACTTGACACCAGGAATTTGTGACCACCCTAAGTAACATAGCAAGACCTCAACTCTACCAAAAATAAAAAATTGGGAGGGGCCAAGTGTGGTGGCTCACACCTGTAATCCTAGCCCTCTAGGCCAAGGCAGGAGGACTGCTTGAGCTCAGGAGTTTGAGACCAGCCTGATCCCGTCTCCACCAAAATTAGAAAAATTAGCTGAGCTTGGTGGCACGTGCCTGTAGTCCTAGATACTTAGGAGGTTGAAGCAGAAGGATCACTTGAGCCCAGGAGTTTGAGGTTACAGGGACAAGTTTGAGATAAAATAAGATCCTGTCTCAAAAAAAGAATAAAAATTAAAAAGAATGGGTTGTTTTAATGACATAATGCTTCTAAAGGAATCAGTACGGTGGCTGACACATGTTGTGAACATTTAGTTAAGGGGTTATTAAGAGGGTTCATTAAGATTAAGAGGTTCATTAAATTTTTTTTTTTCTATTTTAAGTAGTATATTTTCAAGTTGGAGTATTACAAAGAAAAACTACCCAATTATCCTTGTAACTTTTAGGACTACTAATTTCAGATCTTAAGATTCCCCGGCAAATTGTTTTTGACAGATCCAAATTGCTTTCTAGAAGATCTACCAATTTATACTTTCATGAGCCAAATGTGACAGTACACATTTCTGTACACAAAAAAGACTCATGTTAAATCTGTAGGTACTTACACTCAGAAGCACTGAAGAACTAAAGCCAGTTCCCAATCTCAAAATGATAAAAGACACTGGAGAATATTCCTTTTCCTTCTTTATCCAAGATAAGTATTTGTATCAACCAAAGTATAGGAAGCAGTCACTGCACTGTGTGGGCTTGCTGGGATTTCTCCTTTGCTCAGACAGTCATTACAGTTAGTCTTCAACCAACTTTAACAAATGTTTCCTAACTGCCAGGTAAATCTCCAATTATGAAAAATGAATTGTTTTTGAGGCCTTTGAAATAATCTTCTATAAATTCCTTTTAATGCAACTTCTGGATTTTCTCCCCAAAACTTCTGCCTTTAGATTTTCATGCTTTTTAAAATTCCTTATTTCAGATTAATATGAGGGTACAAACTATTAGGTTATATAATTTATACATGACAGGTAAAAATCAGAGTTGTAGCTGTGTCCTACACCCAGGGAAGGTGCCATATATCCATGTACTGTACCCACTGGATGGGAAGCTACTGAACTTCCTCCCCTCCTTCCCCCTTCTTGAGTTTGAGATTTTTTTCTCATGTAACTGTTAATCTCCCAGTTTCAAATTGATATTGAGTAATCTGATGCTTGTTTTTCCAATCTTGCAATACTTTACTTAGCAGAACATTCTCCAAATCCTTCAGGTTGTTATAAAAGATGCAAAATTTCCATTTTTTTAATGGGCTCAATAGTAGTGTTCCATGGTATAAGTTTTCAAGCTTTAAAAAAGGATAAACTAGGTGGAGTTTCATCTCAGTGCACATAAAACTGGTAACTTCACACAAGCAATGGCGTGTGTACATAAGCATAGGGATGTATTGTTTATATATTATGTAAATATGAACTAAATGGCATACATAATTGCAGAACCAAGTAAAACTCATAATTTCCATGCAAAAATAGAATGTTCGATCTAAAAGGGATATTATAACCATCTCTAGTACAACCCTTTCTTACTTAGAAGAGAAATAAAGGAACCACAGAATGCAAATACCCAGCCAATGCTAATTAGTAACTAGGATTTCGAGCAAAGATCTTTTCCAACAGTGCTTTTTTTCTCCTACTACAATGCATTCCTTCTCTACCAAGATAGGAATATGCCTAGTAAAACAGCAATATGGATGCAATCCGGTTTTACCAAAACAAACCATTTATTTGCATTTCAAGACTTCACGCTGATAACCCTGCCCACAAATATCGTTACTATTAAAAAGAAGTAGCTGAGGTTTACACATATTAAGTAATTTGGGGCTTTGGAGAAAGACAAGCTCTTCAATGATTTCCCTGGTGTGTTATCTTAGTTAAGATGTTCAACTCTTTGTATCTCAGTTTCAAGAATAATAAAATGGAATAACATCTAAGCCCTCAGAGTTGATGGGAGAATTATACCTAGCGCAATACTTGGCGCATAACAAATCTCCAATAAAAAAAAGGTAATGTAATCCCTGTACTACAAATCATTGTAGTTAATAATGTTATATGCCCTCCAGGGTTTAGCCCTTTCAGCAACACAATCTAAGGCATATGAAGATGTCTGGAATGAGGAAAAGATGGGCATGTACCTGCAACCAGGAACAATAATAAGCTGAGGGTCACCCTGAACTCAAGGTCACTCCGTGAAGCGAAATTCCACAGGAACTGTTCGTCCGTCACCGGGTCAGGAGGTCGAGGAGGCTAAACTGCTCCGGCCGTCTCCTGACACCAAGCAAAGCGGCGCCCCACCTTTCCCCAGCACCAGGTGGATGGCACCTAACGCCTGCTACAACTTTTGGGGGATTGTTTAAGGGTTCTCTAAGGCCCAAGCCTACAAACAGGGGCCTTTCTGCAGACACAGGTAGCCAGCTCCCAGACTCGGGGCAAGTTCCACCGCCAGCGCACGCGAGCCTCCGCGTTCCCGACATGACGTAACAGCAGCGCGAGCAAGCCCCACATTCTATTGGACGTTGGTGTCCAATGGGAGGAGCGGTACGGAGACCTGCCGAACAGGAAACGCCATCTTTCCAGCGTCTCCGCCCCTAGCACCGCCATCTCCATGGTACCGCGGTCGGTCACCCATTTGGCCACCACCGTCGATATTGCGTCATTGCCTATGCGCCGGAAACGACGTTCCTGAAATGGCGTGCGGGAGCTAACGCACGGCCGATCCAGTACCCACCAAGTTAAACCAACTGTGGAAGTGTTGGGCGGTAGGGGCGTTAGCCCTTCGCAGGCTGCCGGTGACCATGGCGGTGTTTCACGACGAGGTGGAGATCGAAGACTTCCAATATGACGAGGACTCGGAGACTTATTTCTACCCCTGTCCGTGTGGGGACAACTTCTCCATCACCAAGGTAACTTCAGCGCCCCGCCCGGCGACTCACCCTAGCAGGCGCGTTTTCAATTCGCCCGATGTTCCTTGCGTGGTTCGATCGCCCTTGCGGAGCTGACTCAGGCGCGCCCTTTCTTGTTTCTGAATCCTCCTCCCCCCCAACCACTACCAAATTAATAATTCGAACTCCAGTACACATAGTTTCGGCTTTCACTTAGGCCAGGGAGCGAGTGGGGAGCTTCGGTCTCCCTGCCGGATACCCCTCCACCCCCGCCCATAGGGGCCCTTCCCAGGCTACTTTGGTGGAGAGGATGTGTTTTTGTTTCCTAGGGGTTTTGAGGTGACCGAACCTCACCTGTCCTTCCTGGATTCCCCCTAAGTGACGCTTCTAGGGGAAAGTGGGGCGCGGCGTTTCTCGCGGAAGTCCCTTTTGCTTCTCTCACCCACTCAAAGGAGGCAAGCCATCAGGAGACTTGGGCGTAGGTTTGGGGGGAAGAAATGGCGAAGGGGAGAGTACGCTGACCATATGGTGTTTGATTTCCTTGTAGGAAGATTTGGAGAATGGGGAAGACGTGGCGACGTGTCCTAGCTGCTCTCTCATTATAAAAGTGATTTATGACAAAGTAAGAGATGTCATTTAAAAAGAGAGAAAAGGGGTCGTGAAGCAATAACAATGACCTAGAGTAGCCTGTCAGTGATCAGTGCAGGAGAATGTTTCATTACACTGTGCCAGATAAAGTACAAAACCACTGACAAATAACTGTGTAGTAAATTAAAATTGTTAAAGCTCAACTTATTTTAGCTTTGGAGAGGGTAATAAAGGAAACAGCTCTTTTATGAGAATTATTACTTACTAAGTATAAGAAAATTATAAAGATTATTTTAATTGACATTTATTTCTGTACTAGTTCATATATAATTAAGATTGTTCAGAGCTTCTGCGTTTATTTTGAAGGGAACAATTGTATAGTAATACCTTTTTTTTTTTTTGAGACAGTCTTACTATGTTGCCCTCAGAGTGCAGTGGCATCACAGCTTACAGCAACCTCAAACTCTTAGGCATAAGCGATTCTCGTGTCTCAGCCTCCTAAGTAACTGGAACTACAGACGCCTGCCACAACGCCAGGTTTTTTTTTGTTGTGTTGGCAGTTGTCATTGTTTGGCACATCCAGGCTGGGTTGGAACGCGCCAGCCTTGGTGTATGTAGCTGACGCCCTAGCTGCAGAGCTACAGGCCCCAAGCCTATAGTAGTACCTCTTAGCTGTATTTATACGCAGAACCCTGCATTACACTGTTTAAGATACCTAGTTGCAATTTTATAATTTCATTTTAGTCTTTAGTTGTCCTATTGTCTTTAATGCAAGAATATCGACAATAAAAAAACAGTACATGTGATTACTGCCTACCCCTGCCCAAAGTTTTGGTTAGTACTTTGAATGGAGTCTTAAGTAAGGAGCTTAACACTCTTAAACATGAACTCCAAAATGGAGAATAGGAAAATTGGGGATGAGACACAGAGCCCCATGAAAGAAGCAGACTAAAATTTAGAGTATAATTTAGAAATGTAATGATTTATTCTTTTGTTAAAATGTGCTCTGGAGAAAAAAGTGAACAGGGTAAGGTTCTGGTCTGGGAGGAAGTTGCAATTTTACATAGGGTGATCCCAGCAGGCCTTATTGAGAAAAGGCTTTATTAAGTGAAGATTTGTAGGAGGTGAAGGAGTCAGCCAGATACATATGAGAGGAAAGAGACATTAGCAAATGGAACATTCAGTGAAGAAGGCCTGAGGGAGGAACATGCCTAATTTTGTAAAGGAACAAAAAGGAGGCCATTATGACCAAAGCAAAGTAAATGTAAGTGAGAGTATTCCAAGATGATATTAGTGGAGTGGGACACTTTAAGGACTTGGGTTTTGGCTGTGAATGGTGTAGGGAACTATTGGAGGGTTTTTGAACAGTGTTGTGATCAAACTTAAATTTTAAAAGAACAATTCTTACTGCTATGTTGTGAGTAGACAGTGAGAAAGCAAAGGAAGAAACAGGAAAACTAGTTAGGAGGCTGTTACACTAATCAAGCAGGAGATGGGTGGCTGGGACTGGGCTGGCATTGGAGGTAAGTGAGAAATAGTTGGATTCTGGATGCACTGAATAATAAGGATTTTCTTAGGCTTTGGATATAGGGCATAAGAGCAGTCAAGGATGATTTCAGCATTTGGACCTAAATAGCTAGAAGCATGGAGTTATCAACTGAGGGGGAGGTGACTATAGATATAGGGGTGGAAGTTGGACATACTGAGTTTGAGAGGCCTCTTTGTCATCTAAGTGGAGCTGTTGAGAAGGGAATATTTTATGCATGTCTGGAGTTCAGAAGAGAGATTGGCTGGCAATGTAAATTTGAGAGTTAACAGTAATAGATAGCATTAGAGCCATGAGATTGGATAAGGTCACCATGGCTGTGAATGTAGATAAGAGATGGACTAAAGAAAGGACCAAGCCTCTGGGCGCTCCAACATTAAAAGGTCAGGGAGGGAAAGAAGTCATCTAAGCTTACTGAAAAGGAGCAACACCCGAGGAAGGGGAAAATCAACAGTGTCATAGCCTGAAAGCCAGATGAGAAAAAGTGAAGGAATTGATGATCCTTGTCAGAGGACACTGTAGAAATAAATCAAGAGTTAGCCATTAGTTTTAGCAATATGGAGTTAACTTATAATGATGATGAGAGTAGTTTCTATTGCACAATAGGGACAGAGCTTGATAGGAGAAATCTGATAGGTGGAAACCTGGTTGGAGAGAATGGAGAAGAATAGGGGGCATCCAAGTATAGGTCTTACTTTCAAGGAGTTTGTTGCAAAGGGACAAGAGACATGGGACAGTAACTGGTGGTGATAGAGGTTAAGAGAGAATTTCAGGTGGTAGACGTTCAGCTCCATGAGTGAATGTAGACACTGGCAGTTTAGATTTAACCAGGGTTGTAGTTTTGCCAAGTGAATAGGCAGGAATAAGAGAACAGTAGTTATGATAATTGAGCATGGAATTTGAACTAGATAAAGGGAGTAAGGGGCAGTGAAAAGGTGATAGGATGAATACCCAGGAGGTCCAGGGGGACTGGAATATTGGATTCAGGTGGGTAGATGACAGCAACAGAGAGGAATAGTAATGCTATAATCTCATGACATTAGATTCAGAGTTGTGGGTATTAAACAAGGAAGGAGAATAGAGGCAAAAAGGAGCAGCCAACCCCACTTTTAAGGCCTGGCCTGTGGAACTAGGGCTCTGAAAACACAGAGCCACCACTCTGGAGGAGAGGAGAATATTGGGAAAACAGTGTTCTTAGAGTGGCTTTGTCACAACCTCAACACTATTGACAGTCTATGCTTAGTAATTGTCGTGCGGGGCTATCCTGTGTACTGTAGGATGTTTAGCAGGATCCCTGACCTTTACTCATTAGATGCCCAGTAGCACACCCAAGTTGTGTCAGCCCCAGAATGTTTTTGGACATTATCCAGTGTTCCTTGGGGTCAAAAAGACATTTCAAAGAAGAGGTTGAAAATATGAGGCATTGTGGTGACAAAGGGTGGGGAATTCCAAAGAGCACAGGGGAAGAGTTCCAGTTGTTGGGCAACAGAGTGACAGGGACAAAACATGGGTTGATCTTTCAGGGATCAGATTTCAGGAGATGACGGGTAACTTGGGAGACAAGAGATTTCTTGTAGTAACTGACCTACACCAGGATAAATTGTCAAAAGATTGAACTTCATTTACAAACATAGCAGATTATCTGTGTTGGGAAACACATGAAGAACTGTCCCTTTTAGTTGGAGAAAGTAATTACTTTGAAGAAGACAGGCATTTAAATGACCAAATATTGAAGTGGAAGAGTTTTAGTGTGAGTGATAATTAGTACAGAAACTTAAAAGATGTGACATGTGGCTAGGGCCTGTGGCTCAAGGCGCCAGCCACATACACTTGAGCTGGCGGGTTCAAATCCAGCCTGGGTCCACCAAATAATGAAGACTGCAACCAAAAAAATAGCCAGGCATTGTGGCGGGCGTCTATAGTCCCAGCTACTTGGGAGGCGGAGGCAGGAGAATCGCTTGAGCCCAGGAGTTGGAGGTTGCTGTGAGCTGTGATGTGATAGCACTCTACCCAGGACAACAGCTTGAGGCTCTGTCTCAAAAAAGAAAACAACAAACAAACAAAAAAGATGTGAAATGTCTCTATGTGGTTTTTCAGAAGTGGTTGCTCTGCAGGAAAGATGGACATGTTCATTTATAGATAAGGTGCTTTATATTAAATAAGGAATTCAGGACTAAAAACCAATATACTTTTAGGATTCTAATTCTGATGCTAACATTGTCTTTTTGAACAAGGATGAAGTAATAATAGCAATGGAAAGACTAAATTAACAGTTACATGATTCTGTAACAAAATGAAAGTTTAATATTAGTGCATTCGTGACATGGAAACTCAGTGGTTAATATTGTTTCTTGCTCTTAGGATCAGTTTGTGTGTGGAGAAACAATCCCAGCCCCTTCAGCCAACACAGAATTAGTTAAATGCTGAAGAAGCCTTCAGAAATCCAAATTTTGAATAGTCGGGAATGAACCAAGATGTAAACATCAAATACACAGTTACAGCTTCTTCGCTGAGACCGTCATTTTGTGGTTTGCTGTTAAGAGTGTGGATTCTTCCTATCAGCTGCTAAGTTTATCTTTAAGAAGTGAGCCATGACATGCCATACTTGGATTTCGTGCTTAGAACTTTGAATTGGAAATGTTCTTAATTATCCATCTGTATTTAAAGGACAATAATTTCGAATCAATGTTTTCTTTCCCTCAATTTCATCATTTTTATATCTTGAACCTAATTGATATTTGATCACAATAGCAACTATCCTAAGTCATTAGGATATCCTAATGACAAGAGAGATTATAGTTTTGACTTAGTTATTAAGATGATTAAAATTAGTCCTTCCTTTGAAATTTGATATCAGCTTTGCTGTTCTAAATTTAAAATTAGTTGTTTTTTGTGTACCACCCTTCCCGCTTCTGTACCAAGGTGGTCTCCTATGTCTTGCCATTACCAGAATGTTCATGTCTGTTCAGCATGCCTTTTCTGTTACACTTTAGTGCACAGAGTTTGGTCACAGTATTAGAGAAAATACAGTGAGGTCACAGTTTTGCCAGACCTAAAGTTAGTGAATAGGAAAGAAGAGTTTCAGAGTGAAAGGATCAAAGAATTTGGAGTTTCCTTATATTCGGTATCTTCCTTAGAAGGTAAAATAAAAAGCAAAGCAGTTGAAGGAAATAAACTTGGTAACAGAAAGAGAGAAGCAAAATTTGCCAATTTAGTAAGTGAAATACTGATTTTGTGTTTGTTTGGTAAGGCTAATGAAATTTCATACCAGATAGAGTTAATGTCAAGTCTTTATGGCAAAATACCAGTGCTTTCAGCATATCACAATATCCTCTCACTAATCCTAAAAGATAAAACATCT
>CAUYRH010078554.1:0-59200 GCA_963574655.1 Perodicticus potto
CGCCTGTAGTCCCAGCTACTTGGGAGGCGGAGGCAGGAGACTCGCTTGAGCCTGGGAATTGGAGGTTGCTGTGAGCTGTGATGCCACAGCACTCTATCCAGGGTGACAGCTTGAGGCTCTGTCTCAAAAAAAAAAAAAGAATGGAGGCTTTTATAGGTTAAATAATTTGCCTAAAAATTCTAATTCTTAACTCAGGACTCAACTACATTTTTGGTCTTCTAGCCCTGATTCAAATGAAAAACACCTTTCTTATCCCACACACAAAGTTCTAGGGCTGGTTCCAAAATGTCTTCATCAATATGCTTTAAAGAAATTTTTCTTAACATTCTTATTTTCTAAGTGATTTTTAATATTCTAGATAAAATGCAGAATAAACAAAATACATCTGTTTACTTTCTTTCTTACTATATGTACATAATTATTTTGTATACATTGTTTCTCAGAGCCAGGAAAAAAATTCCAGAAATGTCAGAGTTTTTATGGTTATTACCCCTATCAGGATCATCCTTTCTTAGACCTAGTCAGCGTTTAGATCAGAAACCTTCAAGAGCTCAGAAATCTTTAATCAAAGCCAATGTGAATATAGGTTAGATAACAGTTATCGTTATTCTCTTAAGACTGACTCTCTCATCTTGCATAGCCTTTGTGTTTAGACCTGCCCTGTTCAGTAAATGAATCACTAGCCACATGTGGCCATTTAGCAAGCCCAGTATTACTGGTTTAAATGGAGATGTGTTGTAAATATAAAATAAGCAATGGTTTTCTGAAGACTTAAATTCCCTTAATTTAACCTGTTTGTTTTTCTTTTTTAAAAAGTGGCTACTAAGAATTTAAAATTACAGTGGCTTACCTTCTTTTTCTATTACTGCTGGTTTAGAGAGAAAGAATTTGACCTAGATGTAAAGCCATCATAAATAGAATAAACTAAAATGTATAAAATCAAGTATGTTTTTTTGACCGGGGCTGGATTTGAATCCGCCACCTCTGCCATATGGAGCCGGCGCCCTACCCATTTGAGCCACAGGCGCCACCGTAAAATCAAGTATTTTTATTTCTAAATGATATCAGGCTAATTAAAGGTGATTATTTCTTGCCCTATTTCAGAAAAGAGTATAGGGCACTCACAGAGAACAGTAGTATTAACTAAAGGAATCAGAAAAGATAAACAATAACTGAAAGAGAAAAGCCCTGCAAGCCAGAGGTTGGGGTTAGACCCCCAATCTGGCTCTAATTTCCTAACAATTAACACAAAAAGGAAATCTCCTAGAAAACCCAAATATCTACAGGACAAAAACATACCAGTTGTGCAGGAGGAATAGGTCTGCCTAGCCCTGAACCACAGGAGTTGTTTTGCTTGGCCCTCATAAAGGGGACACTGTGATGTAGTAGACAGCATCCCTAGCAGTTTGCCTGCAATGAAGGCAATGGTGGATTTTATGCAGCTGTTTCTTATATCTATTAGTCATGAAGACATGTTATTTGGTTAGAACCTCGGGCCCTTATCCATTGGTTGCCTACTGTGGTGGACACACGATAATGTACCACTTAGATTTTTGTTTTGGAGAGTGTAACTAATAGACATCTCTAGGTGCTGCAGTCTTGAATTCTGCATTACTTCCTGCTGAGGCCACACTTCCCACGGGGTGTTCCCAGCTGATGACTGAGCACAACAAAGCCTGTTCTCAAGAGATGTAGGTGTCCTCTGATGAGGGACTCTGGCTTAAGCACTTTCCGTTGGCCTAGCTGTGTTAGTCCATTTTGATTGGGAGAAAGAAATACCTGAGGCAGGGTAATTTATAAAGAAGAAGGGTTATTTGGCTCACCGTTCTATAGGCTGTACAAGAAGCATGGTGCCAGCATCTGCTTCAGGGAGCTGCCGGTTATAGAAGAAGCGAAGCGGGAACAGACCCCCTTCATCATATGGTGAGAGAGGAAGCAAGAGAGCAATGGGAGTGGTGCCACACTCTGAAACAACCTGTTCTCATGTGAGCTAATAGAACCAGAACTCACTCATGGTACCAAGCCATTCATGAGGGATACACTCCCATGACCAACACCTCCCACTCGGACCTATGTCCTCATTTGAAATTGAGGATCAAATTTCAACATGAGATTCAGAAGGACAAACATCCAAACTATGAGGGGACTTACTTAGATTTATGCTGAAGTCTAGTTTCTCCTTATTCCTCTCTCCTTCACAGGGTCACGATTATCTGGCTCCATCAAGCCTGTCTTGATGTCTGCCTCTCAGAGGAACCTAATTGATGCATATAATTCCAGCCAAGTTTGTGAAGCAACAATAGGTAGAAGGAAAGTTCCAGTTTAAATATTAACACAAGTCTTTCCCTCCAAACTCTGAAATCTCCTAGCGAACTGCTTTGGGTCTCTTGAAGCCAAGAAAACTTTTTCATAGCTCACATGAGGGCTTAAAGTCTGCTATCTATATAAAAACAGGCTAGGCAGTTGTTTTTCTGGGTGTTTACCCTAAAAGAAGCCCTTTATATTTTGCATATTTAAAGGTAAGAAAATGTGAACACATTGAAGGGCAAAAGGAATATTTGCTTAGTTACTTAAAGTGGGTATCCCAATCTCCCTAGGGACAGCTCCTGCCCACCTTTAATTGGGAAGACCCCAGGGTCTTTTTCCTGCGTTAGTGAAATGGGAAATTACTATTCCCACACCATCAGTGAGACCAGTACTTTCGTGACACCAAATACAAAGAGAAAATCCAAAGAATGAATGTTTTGTACATACCTTGAGAATCATGACTAGTATTTCTCACTTTTCAACTTTCAGTGAGAGTTAAATAGCCGAGGGTTTAATGCTGCATGTCCTGGCTGGATCCATATTGCACAGTGGTTCAAATAAACAGAACTCAGTTGCTATTGTCTAAAATAACAATGATTATTGAGTCAGTGTTTCTGTAGAATGGATCAGAAGACCTACAGAAGAGAAAGTCATAACCTAGGCCTGTTTCCTAATCTAGTTTTGTACTCAACTGTTTTACTGGGAGAAGAGTAAGGAGAGGTGGGTAAATGGGCTATGTGTATGTGGGCTCTTAATTAAAAAACTGATAATGACAATGACCAATGGTTTGACGAACACATTATATGTGGAGTATACACAGAACATAATGTTAATCAAAAACAAAAATTATGCAAGTGTTAAGGAGTATTTTTTATTATTTTCTGGGATTTTTTGGATCTAAAAGGAGAGTTAAAACGAGCCCTATGTAATCATGAAGCAAATATAAAAATAAGAAAATTTCAGAGATCTGGTAGGTTGAAGACTTAATGGAGTTGCCGGGTGTGATGGCTCATACCTGTAATTCTAGCATTCTGGGAGGCTAAAGGAGGGTGGATTGCTTGAGTTCAAACTGCTTGAGTTCAGGAGTTCAAGACCAGCCTGAGCAAGAGCAAGATCCCATCTTTACTAGAAATAGAAAAAAAAGACAGGTATTGTGGTGGGTGCCTGTAGTCCCAGCTACTTGGGAGGCTGATTCAGGAGCATTGCTTCACCCCAAGAGTTTGAGACTGCTGTGAGGTATGATGCCGTGGCACTCAACCCAGAGCAATGGAGTGAGACTCTATCTCAAAAAAAAAAAAAAAGACTTAATGGAATTAACTCATGAACTATGAAGAAATTTCTATGAGGTAGTTAACTCTCCAGTGGTGATCTTAATTAGAAGGGAACGTAGATACTTGGCCATGCCACTCAACTTCTGGTCCCAAGGAAGGAGCAGGGATGCACTCAAGTTTCTTCCCCTTCATCATACCTTTTTGGTGTCAGGAGCAATGAAGGGTCTGAGATTAATCTTACTGAGTTTAAAGATGCTGATAGACGACACTCCTGAGTTAGAGATAACACTTTATCTCTAATAGCAAAAGCAGTAGCCAGAGCTTAGTGTTCATGCTGGTTCAAGCCCCCAAGTCCAGGTCCCATGGGAGCAATACAGGTGGGCTTCAATACATGCCAAGAAAGTGTTTACACATTTTAAGCGATGTTACCTATGTATTGTTTTTCAAAGTGAATTGAGGGTACCTATACAGGGTTCCTCTCAGGGTTGAATAAGGATTCCCCATTTTCTAGGCCTGGGTGAGTTCAGAAATCATTCTCAACACAGACCCCCATCTCTAGGCACAAACCTTTTCCAGGCTGCATTGGAGCAAGATCATGAACAAAACAGCCTGATGGATTCTGGGTGGTTCCTCCTTGAGCAGGGAGAATAAGGACCACATTCGTTACTTTGAGGCAAAAACTGCAAAGTTGTGTTCCTGTGCTAATTTTAGTATTATTTTCTGCTGGCAGACTTCTGGCCAATTGTAGCATATGTCCCCCTAATTCTCTGTTGCAGGATAGGATTTATACCCCCTATACTGAAGACTTCGGGGGTTTCCAACTTGGAGTCTTCCCTTCTGCTGTCAGAGGTTCTCTTCCTCCTTTCTGCTGATCAATCTTTCCCTGTCAATAAACCCTGTCCTGTCATGAATCTGCGTAGTCCGAGGTTTCATTCTTCTAACTCTGAGATCAAAAGAACGGGACACCCAACCCAGGGAAATTCTAGCAACACTACCATTACTGGTCAAGTGAACCTAGAGTGTACTGAAATAAAATCTTAAGGCTCCCCCTAAGTGGCTGACTGACTGGACCCCCTCTTGTCCAAGAAGATCCCTAAAACTGAGTTGCTAGCCATGAGAAAGGATATACGAGGTGCCTCATCATGCCCTCTCCCCTTCTTAGAGATGTCCTTTGTGACTCACTAACAGGCCAATGGCTATGCAAGATCTACCTACAAGTCCTCAATATACATAACAAACCTCTTAAGTCTGCCGATACTTTGTCTCTAGTTAACAGACCGTTTACCTTAAGCATTCCTTTTCACTGACTCCTGGTCTTTTAAGCCAAGGCTAACTCAGGCAATTGTCAGCTAAAAAAACTTTAAACCCTCCTATCACCGGTAAGCTCTGTCCCACTTCCGAACGTTCCTACCATTTGGGGGCCAAACTAATGTATGTTTTCCATGTATTGATTTATGATATCACCTATAATTCCTATCTCCCTAAAATGTATAAAACCAAACTGTAACCCTACCGTTACCAGCTGCTGTTAACCTAAACAGCCATTTCATACGAGGCATTGCTGGTCGGGCCCTAACAAGGCTGGAGGAGCCGAAGTGCTGACAGCTGGAGATTGTTTATTCCCTTCCAAGGCCTATTGTCATGGATATGTTAGGGAACTGGACTCAGGGTATCAGGCAAGGACCCAGGGTACCCTGTGCACCCAGTGAAGTGTTGAGTAACTATACATTTTGTCTAAAATAAAAAGGCTTTGAAGATATAACCACTTTAAGATAGGAAGAAATTGAGTAAATTTGTAAGCTATGCTGGAGAATTTGTTTGGCGTATACTATTGAAAGCACATTTAGTGAGAATGAGATGGAGTCATTCAGGCTAGCGCTGGGACAGCACAGCTGGTCTGGTCAGTTTAGGTCCTATGTGACCTTCATGTCATGTCTCATTCTTGCTGTTTTCTCAATTCACCTTTAACTTAAAAGTGTATATCTTGAGTAGTTTAGGGCAATTACTTTTGAATTAGAATATTTTGGGGGTCATGAGTAATGCTGATTATTGTTGTTTAAGATAAAAACTAACATGATTTTTACTTTGAACTTTTATGTATAAAATTATGATTTTAGAAATGGAAGAACAGAACAGTCTTGGAGAGGCTACTCTCACTGTTCTCCAGAATCCCGGCATTCTGACAAAGTTTAGTAGATCCATCCCCGTCTCTGCATGTTGACTGACGGTGACAGGCGGCGAGACCCTCTTTGTCCAGTAACACTATGATGGGTAATAACATTGCTGATGTTTACTTTTACTGTGAGAATAAAAAGTAACAAAGGGAAAAGGGGGCAAAACAGTTCTTTGAAAAAATAGCTACCCTTGCTGTTCTCTGGAACTGCTGGCTTTTCTGCAAATAGAAGTGAAACTGTTGATTTCTCATCTGCTTCTCCGTTGATTGCCTTGGGTGACAAGTGGACTCCTCTGTCTAGCAACATTACCACCATGAGTCCACTTGCTTCTTGGGTGTGGCTCTGGGTCATGGTCCTCAAATTTGACTCAGAATAACCTCCTTAAATTATTTTACTGAGTATGGCTTCTTTTCTGTCGACACTAGACATGCTACACACATCCATTTTACCTGCAAAATTCATACAATTTGGGGAAATGATCAATTTATTTCCAACAAGATCTCCTTAAGTGTGTATACTTATTTTTGGCACATCCCCTCTTCCCCCTGGTATTTAAACCCTAGCGAATGCTCAAAGGAAGCTGACTCAGTTGGGATAAGTCCCCATATTGCTATTCTTTCTTATTCCTTCCTGTTTCTTGGAATGTAGACATGGTTCTAGAAGTCCAACAGCCATCTTGGACCATGAGATGACCTTGCCATAAGGATGTGCAGAATGATAGAGGGAACTGAGTGTTCTGGACTGCCTGCCTGTGGACTTGTTAGATGTGAGAGAAGAAATTCCATGTATTTAAGTCTCTGCTTTGTTGGGTTTTCAGATAAAAGAAATTGAACCTAGGCAGCACACATAGCTCAGTGGGTAGGGCACTGGCCACATACACCGAGGCTGGCGGGTTTGAACACTGCTCGGGCCAGCTAAAACAACAATGACAACTACAACAAAAAAATAGCTGGGTGTTGTGGCGGGCACTTGTAGTCCCAGCTACTTGGGAGTGTGAGGCAAGAAGATCACTTGAGCCCCAGAGTTTGAGGTTGCTGTGAGCTGTAATGCCAAAGCACAGCACTCTACCCAGGGTGACAGCTTGAGACTCTGTCTCAAAAAAAAAAAGATAATAAAAAAGAAATTGAACCTAACCATAGCCTGAAGAACATTACTGACTGAACAAAACTCTAGGACTCTGAGAGCTGGGCAAGCACTCTCCTAGTGTTGTATATCAGACTTGTATGTGTCTTGGGTCATGTTCCCCATCTGAACCAGGAGCCCGCTCAATGTGAGATGTAGGAGGATGCACTAGAAACAAACTGGCAATATGTGTCTCTCCTCAAACTTCAGAGGCCACAAGGCAGGGCAGATGTCCATTAACTATCTTGGGCTCATAGTGTCTCTTCAGTAAACATTAGGGGCAGGCCGTATCCTGGAGGAGGAGTATTAAAGGGAAGATGATCAAATTTAGCAGTTTATTTTCTGCCTTACAAACAACGCACCTGGACTCCTGCCATAAAGTTGGAAGTGGAGTCCATAAAGCTCAGGTTTACAAAGTCTCAAATCAATCCTTTTTTGACTTTTTATAATTTGATTAAGTATTGGAGGGTTGACAGCCAGCTGGCATATCTGACCGTGTCAATTGTTGTATTATTAAAATACTTTCACACTGGTGGGGAAATAGCTATTGTCTGGCCTCCTAACACCGATCGGCTGAGCTTTATTGTCCGGCCTCCTAACACTGATCGGCTGAGCCGAGAGTGGGCTCACGCCTCAAAGTCTCTTGACCCCTAGAGGGAGGGTGGAAACTTTTTATAAGGGGCTTTCGTAGTGGAGGGGGAATCCTTAATGCAAGCCGAATTTGACAAGAGCCTATACCTGGTAAGGGGAGTCTTTACCAGGGGAAGCTGGGGTTTCACAGTTATGACTAAACTCTTTCGGCTGAGCTTCCTGTCTTAAAGGGGGTGTTGAAAGCCCTTAGCAAGATGGAGTTGGGCATAACGACACTGCGTCCCTAACACCACTACCCTTTGGACCTTCCAGACTACTATGTGAACCATTAACTAAAAGGTGAATGCTTAACAGCAAGAACTTTCTTAGACTTAGTTGCTACCCATTTGCAAAATCTGCCACTTAAGCCCCTTGTGTCATTATCCTAGCGATGTGTTAACTGCTGCCCCAAATTTGTCCATAGTTTGACTGAAACAGTAAAAGGGGGTATTATTCCAGATATTCCACTGTCCACCCCTGGATCAAATCAGATCAGCAGAGAAAGTGAGAATGTATATTGCATTTCAGTGAGCCCTGCTTGAGAACAACTGGTTGTGCTGGGTGATGTCATCATTTTGTGCTGAGAGACAGGGAGGGAAGCTGCATGGACATCATTTATTTCATAGGAAAGTTTTCAAGAATGTGTTTTTTATAGCATGGTGTTAAGGATTCTTAGAGAAATGTCCAACTGGTTTTGGAAGTCAGAACAGTTGTATTACTCCTGAGAAAATGGTCTCTTTTCAACCTTATAAACTTCATGAGGCAGTTTTTCCTTCTCCTGTTGTCGTAAGTAGACTTATATCCATTCTGGAATGAGGGAGAGGATAAATAAATAAATAAATGAAATGAAATATACTACATGTAGATAAGGTTATGAAAAAAATCAAAGAAACCTAAATACATAGGCATTTTGCACTTTTTCCCCACACTAGAATTTCAATATTAACTTATCACAGATTTATACTGAATGACAATTGTGAAACTGAATCTTCAAACTTCTGGAATAAAAATAATAACTAATTGAAAGGATATTTTTTTAAAATTTACATCCACAGACTGACAATCTCCTCTTTTTGTTATATTTTTATAAAGAAATGCTTCAGCACAGTCAAGGCCTTGCAGAATGAAATTTGGAAACTTTAAGGTAAACACAACAAAAATGTTTTTGTAGACTTTGTTTTAATTTGCCTTTAACCAACTCAGGGAGAGTCTATTCTTTATCATTTTCATATGCGTGACATGCGGACATATCCACACTTTATCATCTGGGATTACCTTTCCCTGTTTTTCTTTTGTTAACAAATAATTTGAAATCTCATCCCACGTAACATCCCTAGAATGTCCTGTGCTCTAAGATTTCTAACGATTCCCAAGTGACTTGTATCTTTTTCTTTTTTCTTTTTTTTACCTCCAACTCTAAATTCTTTTTTTTTTTTTTTTGAGACAAAGCCTCAAGCTGTCACCCCGAGTACAGTGCCATGGCATCACAGCTCATAGCAACCTCCAACTCCTGGGCTCAAGCGATTCTCTTACCCCCACCTCCCAAGTAGCTGGGACTACAGGTGCCTGCCACAATGCCTGGCTATTTTTTAGTTGCAGCTGTCATTGTTGTTTGGTGGGCCTGGGCTGGATTTGAACCTACAGCTCAGGTGTATGTGGCTGGCGCCTTAGCGGCTTGAGCCACAGGCACCGAGCCTTTCAACTCTAAATTCTTATTCTGGTTGAATTCTTTACCCCAAAGATAATCACCCCTTTTCCTTCCTTATTTATCAAAACCCTACTAACAGGGTCATTGTGTGTAATACCTTTCTGGAAGAATTGAGGTAACTGAAGAGGCTACATACAGCACAGTACAAAATGGGGATCACCTTGAAGTTCTGTGTTAGGCACTGTCTCCCTGGCCATGGCTGCTAGAAGGAAATAGCCTTCTTTCTCCTGAGACCACTACCTGCTCTCATGTTGCTGGCTCCATCTCCTCTTTTTGTTTATTGGGCAGCAAAATCACTCACCAGACAAAGATTAAATTTTTCTGGTACTTTGACCTGCAGATGCCTCCTTCATCTCCCTGTTCATCTCAGAAAAGACGCCTTAAAAAGCTATGCTGGGGTCTCCAATACCACATAAAAGCAACAATAACAAGTGGTGGCAATATTTTACATTACATTTGCTTTAAGTTTTGGTAAAGCAAAATTTTCAGTAGGGCTCTCTCTGTACCAACCAGGACATGTGGTTATGAGATCTTTTACTTTGTGGAAAGGCATATGAAAACTGTGTTATGGTAATAAACACACTTTCATCTGATATTATTGAACTATTAGTAGGTTAGCTAATCAGAAAAGTCAATTAATGTGAAGATTCATAGAAATAATTGCTATCTTATGTTTTATATTTTATTATATCTAATTTGTTAATCCTTCAATATCAGGCTAGTAATTAGAATTCTCTGGTTGTCTCTCTTTTATACATTCTACCTAAAATGAAGGTATTACATTATCTTTTTTAAAATTTAGAATGAGAACTTGTAGAGTTTTGAAGCAATCAGTGCAGAATCTACCTAGATTAATATGATTATTTTCCATCAATATTTATACTATTTTTCTCATTGGTTCCTTACTTAACCACAATTGTCTTTAGCTTTTCTCTATTTTTTCCAAAGTAATCAACTTGTATATTTCAGAAGTGACAACAGTCCTTCTTTTTTGCATTCGTTTAATCAATTTCATTATCTTTTAATTACGTACTTACTATGGCGTAAAATGCTGGTATTAACGCATTTGGGAGCAACCCCAGCTGACTGTCGGTAAGTGTGTATTTTATAGTGGTTTGAGGACCAAACTAGGCAGTGACACGTGGGTCAGGGTTCCATAGAAGGAATGGAAGACATTGTTGATTGGTTTGGACAGTCAGTTAGTGGAGATCTATTAAGAAAGCTTCAGAGCAAATTAATATTAATAATCAAAGGCCCAAGGGCCAGCTTTGCCTATCAGATATATGACTCCAACAATATGGCTCGGCGCCTGTGGCTCAAGTGGCTAAGGCTCCAGCCACATACACCTGAGCTGTTGGGCTCAAATCCAGCCTGGGCCCGCCAAACAACGACGGCTGCAAACAAAAAATAGCCGGGCATTGTGGCGGGTGCCTGTAGTCCCAGCTACTTGGGAGGCAGAGTCAGGAGAATCGCTTGAGCTCAGAAGTTGAGAGGTTGCTGTGAGCTGTGATGCCACAGCACTCTACCCAGGGTGTCAGCTTGAGGCTCTGACTCAAGAAGAAAAAACAAAAAAAAAAGAATATAACACCACTTCTCTGAACTTCAGTTTCATCCATAAGTTTTGGGAAAAAATATTTGCTATACCTATCTGCTAGGATATACAAATGAAATAATGTATGTGAAAGCTCTTTTTTAAATCAGCAAAATACTATTTTTTTAAAAAAGTGTTTTTGCTACTTTAGATTTTATTTTATTTGCAGCATTCGATGCCATGGGAAAGTATTTCCTTGAAGTCCTATCTTTTCCATTGTTCATGATGACTGATATTCCAGAATTTTAGCTTAACTGGAACAGTATGTGAAGCGAAGGGCTAAATGGCCTGCAGTTTACTGTCTTCAATATGAGTTGCTTTTTCTCAGACATAAATAAATAAAAGCCTTCCTAGAAGACAGTTTCAGAAATAATTTCGTTTTGATTATAAGTTAGGACATGTGAGTGTTGGCCTGGCAATGTGATGTCCCTGAAACAGAAATAAGCATTTTCCTTGATATTATACATAAATTTCAACTTCTGGCACTTGAGACGTGGATGGTGTTATGTAAACATATAACCATTCAGGCTAAAAGTCTCCAAACTTTAGTGTTTTATGTATTTTATTTAAAGAAAGGAAATTAGATGCACAATAATATTATCCTAATTATACATAGAGGGAAGCTGAGGTTAGAAGGATTTATGAATCGTATTCATGCTAATAGGGCTTGTGGCAAGTGGTTGGGCTTAAACATAAATCTAGGCTTCTGTTTGTAAATCTCGTAATGTTTCCAACTCAGACTTTCTAGATGACAGAAGTTGGATAAATATACCTACGTGATTCACTCATCTGGAGCAAACAGTAGACATACAGGTGTCTGAAAAGTCAAGAAACATAGGGATGAACTCATTTTTAGAAGTACACTGATTATGTTTCCAAATAACAGAGTCCTTAAGATTTTTTCCAACCTCCAGAAAATTTTGCAGGTGAAGTACTTTTAAGTTTAAGGCAAAGGTCCAATGTTTTATTCTGAAAAAAGTGCAGTAAATACACTGTGCTTGCAGATCTTTGGGACACTCTGGGGCATCCCGGTTAGTTAGAAAAAGTCAGTAAGAATGTCAACATATTATCATAAGAATGTGATTGTTATATGTGTATTTGTGGTTTATCTTAGCAACGTGTGATATAAATGAAATATTTGGGACATTGTAAGGTAGGTAAGAAAGATTTAATCCTTGTATTTATCATTAAACAGAGTAGATTTCTTCTACAATAAAAATTATGAAAAAATGAATATTTACATAGGCCAAAAGTACAATCATGTGCCCAGAAACCTACCTACCAATAATGGGAACATGAATAGTAAGTCACTAAAAATAATGGTGGATATAGTACCTTTTTTTTGTTTTTTCAACACAGAGCCATGGCATCATAGCTCACAGCAACCTCAAACTTTTGAGCTTGAGCAGTTCTCTTGCCCAGTCCAAGTACCTGGAACTATAGGCAGTCATCACTATGCCTGCTTAGTTTTTCAATTTTTAGTAGAGACAGGGTCTCATTCTTGCTCAGGCTGCTCACAAACTCCTTAGCGCAGTGTGCTAAGATTACAGGTATGAGCCACACCTCCCAGCCTAGTTACAATTATCTTTAAAGGGAGGGAAGGCTGGGGGCGGTGGCTCATGCCTGTAATCCTAGCACTCTGGGAGGCCAAGGAGGGTAGATTGCCTGAGCTTAGGAGTTTGAGACCAGCCTGAGCCAGAGCGAGACCTTGTCTCTAAAAAAAAAAAAAAAAAAATAGCCCCGGTGTTGTGGCAGGCACCTGTAGTCCCAGCTACTTGGGAGGCTGAGGCAAGAGAATCACTTGAGTCTAAGAGTTTGAGGTTGCTGTGAGCTATGACCTATGACGCCACAGCACTCTACCAAAGGGTAACAAAGTGAGACTCTTTTCTCAAAAAAAAAAAAAAGAAGGGCAATGGTGATTTCTAAAGAGGGCAAACTGAGCATCTTCACTATAAAAATTTCCTAATAATTTCAGAAAAGATATATTTCTGAAAAAAATAAATTCAGCACTGGTCAACAAGGATGTACTATCAATAAATCAGTCATTTCTGTTCTCTCAAAGGAATAGAACAGATGAAAAGCAATCAGGGGAGGAAACTGCATCCCCCAAAACTAGTACCATTGATTGTTAAAGGTCACTGGCATAATAACTTCAAAATTCTGAGGGAAGATGATCTTGAACTTCACGTCTTATATTCAGGAAAACTAATGTGTAAGAAGGAAGGCAAAATAAAGTCATTTTTAAAACATGCAACAACTCAGTAAGTTTAATCATACAGACAATATTGATGATAAAATATAAACACAAAGAGGATGAAGGCAAGAGACAAGAGAAATACAGTTTTATGAAGACATCACTAAAAATTGTGGTCATATCTAAATTATATTGGTGTGTAATGGGTTTCAACCTAAATAACAGATAAAGACTCTCTAAAAAATATATTTATTCAAGGAAAGAGCATTGCTGTGATAATATTCATGCCATAGTAAACTATATACATGTTCAGGGTGGTAAAGGAAGACAACAGTTCTTTTTTTTTGAGACAGAGCCTCAGGCTGTCACCCTGGATAGAGTGCCGTGGCATCACAGCTCACAGCAACCTCCAATTCCTGGGCTCAAGCGAGTCTCTGCCTCCGCCTCCCAAGTAGCTGGGACTACAGGCGCCCGCCACAATGCCCAGCCATTTTTTGGTGGCAGCTGTCATTGTCGATTGGCGGGCCCGGGCTGGATTCGAACTCTCCAGCTCAGGTGTACGTGGCTGGCGCTTTAGCCTGCTGAGCCACAGGCGCCGAGCCAAGACAACAGTTCTTAATAGAAAAGTGAGAAGGATTACATAATTTTTGTTTTGAAGTAAATTATCTTGAGAACTTTGGCTACAAGTATCAGTAACAAGGGCAGTCCTAATATAAGGTTGGACAGGCAGTTTCTGGGAAGATAACCTTGCAGAAGCATTTTTTAGTGTAAGCTTGCAAGGGTCTTTGTGCAAAGTTGTGGTTTTTGCAGAGTCTTTGGTGGTAGTCCTTGCTATCAGCCATTTGTATGTAAACCCCTTACTCCCATGGCTTTCCTTAGCTCTATTTGCCAGGGTTGTCCATTCCTTCCTTCTTTCCTCCTTCCCTCCCTCCCTTCCTTCTTTCTTCTTTTTTTTGCCACAAATAATTTTTTTTTGGGGGGGGGATAGAGTCTCACTTTGTCACTCTGGATAGAGTGCCATGACATCATAGCTCACAGAAACCTCAAACTCTTAGGCTCAACAGCAACCTCAAACTCTTGGGCTCAAGTGATGCCTTTGCCTCAGCCTCCCGACTTGCTGGGACTACAAGGTGTCCACCACAATGCCCAGCTATTTTTTTAGAGCCAGGGTCTTGCTCTTGCTTAGGCTGGTCTTGAACTCCTAAGCTCAGGCAATCTACCCGCCTTGGCATCCCAGAGTGCTAGGATTACAGTTGTGGCCTGCCATAAATAATGTTGTTTAGCATGTCAGGGGGTTTAATAAAAGTGACTCTATTTTGATTCTTCTGGCAATTTTCACATGTGGGTAGAATACTTTACTGGAAATTTCTAGATGAATAGAAATGTCATGCATGTTTCTAACTCTAGAAAAGGCAGGAAAGAGGAGAAAAGAGTAATAATAAAGCATAGTAAATTTAAACTATTAAATCATAATATAGAAGTAAAGTTTAAAATGATCAATAATTACAAAAAAGTGAATGTGTTATTTTTTTTCTACTAAAAGGCAGCCTTTGGTTTAGGTTAAGAGCTGCATCAAAACTTCATTTAGCTGCTCTTTATAAGGCACCTTTGAGGCCAAATGAAGTGATTGAAAGAAGGATTGAAAAATTTATGCCAACCAACCACTGTTGTGAAGGAGGGAGGAGTTTAAGGATACAGTGAGCTAAGATGACAGCACTGTAGTTGGCCTGAGTGACAGAGCAAGACCTTGTCTCAATAAAACAAAAAATACATACATACCAAAATTACTTCAAAAGATATCATCAAGAAAGAGAAGAGGCTGGTCCCTGTGGCACACACCTGTAATTCCAGCACTCTAGGAGGCCGAGGCGGGTGGATTGCTTGAGCTCAGGAGTTCGAGACCAGCCTGAGCAAGAGTGAGACCCTGTCTCTACTAAAAATAGAAAAACTGAGGCAAGACTATCGCTTGAGCCCCAGAGCTTGAGGTTGCTGTGAGTTATGACATCATGGCAATCTACGCAAGGTGACAGAGTCAGACTCTGTCTCAAAAAAGAAAAAGAAGAAGAAAGTGAAAAGAACTCACAGAATGATAAGTATTTGCCAATCATATATTTGATAACAGGGTTATACCTAGAATGCATACAAAATTATTGCAACTCAATAATAAACAAATATCTCAATTTAAAAATAGGCAAAAGATTTGAACATTTCTTCAAAGAAGACAGAAAATTGGCTGGGTGAGGTGGCTCTCGCCTATAATCTCAGCCCCCTGGGAGACTGAGGCGGGTGGATCTCTTGAGCTCAGGAATTTGAGACCAGCCTGAGCAAGAGCAAGACCCTGTCTCTACTACAATGAGAAAAATTAGCCGAGTGTCAGGGCGGGCACCTGTAGTCCCAGCTACTAGGGAGACTGAGGTAAGAAGATTGCTTGAGCCCAAGTGTTTGAGGTTGCTGTGTGCTATGACGTCATGGCAATCAACCCAAGGTGACAGAGTGAGACATGAGACACTGTCTCAAAAAAAAGGAAGAAATATAAAATAGCCAATAAGCACAGGAAAAGATGCTCAACCTCATTAGCTATTGGGGACATGTAAATCAAAATTACAATGAGATATTTCACACCCAGTAGGTGGCTACAAAGGTAGAAATTAGCAAGTGTTGGTGAGGATGTGGAGAAATCAGAGCATCTCAATAAATGTAAAAAGAAGTATTTGATTTTAATTGATCATCTGATTCTACTTGTCAGGAACACCCCACCCCGGGTTCCTTTCCCCCCAGTGAGGGAAGGGCCAAGGACAACAGTGTGTGGGAGTAAAAGCTACATGTTATAGCATTTCATATGATTTTTGGAAACAGGATGACAGTAACAAAGATTGTTGCCTCGTATTTCAGGGATAAAGTGGTGACCTTTCCAAGTCTTAAAATTTATGCTGACATTCTGAATGTAATAATAGTCTCCCTGAATTCTTTTCTTAGCTCACTTTAATATAAGAGCTACTTTATTGATTCTGTTACTCTTTTAACCGAACCATCAGTTTTTTTCTGTTTTATTTTTGTTTTTGTTTTTTTTGTATTCGGTATACCCATATCTCAGTCTGCCTATCACGGTATGGAATCCCAGACCAACCGCGCCCTTACATTACAATGCTGCACAAAGCTCTGATAACATTGAGATGCAAACCTGTGGTGAAAACCTGTGGCACTATGTTCTCATAAGATTTTAACAAACTGATATAATATACTTCATCTTTTATCAGTTTATTTGGTGATCGAGTCTACATTTTCAAGACTTTCAAGTTTAATTTTCTTACTTTATTTGAAATAATTTATTTAATGGAATTAAAATGCTGGTGAAACCACTTCACTTGAGATTCAGGTTCCTTTTCTGATAAGATTGGATCTCAGCTAAGGAAACAATAAATAAATAATTTATGTGGTGAAATAGTAGTAGCTCGCATTTACTGAGTATGCGCTATGTAGCAGATCAGAGTTAAGTGCTTTATGTACAATATTTCTATTATTATCTAGCCTCATTTTAAATTCAGGACCACAAATCTCAAGCGGGCAGTCATTTGGGCTGTACTTCTCACTGGGTGTCCTAGGATGTTCTTTTTCTCACTCTTCACAATGATGATGTCATATATCTTCTCTCTCCCCAAACCCACACCCTCCACTATGACCTCACTCATACTTTACTGAGAAAATAGGAACAATCAGATAGAAATAAACATCCTCCAGCCACTGCATCTCTAAATCTCCCTGACAAAGGATGAAGTATCCCCTGTTACCCTCTTTGCCTTCCCAGGTATCTTTTTCTTTCCTGTGTCTACGATGTTCCCTGTATAAAGTACTAGTTCCATCAGGATGCAAATTTCTAGACTCTTCCATCTTAAAAAACAAAAGAGACTCCCCTTGACCTTGTATCCTTCCTCTTTCAGGACCCCTTTCTCTGCCATTCTTCCAAAGAGTTGTCTGTAGTCACTGTCTCCAATGGCTTGTGACTTATCTCTCCTCCACCCTGCCACAGGCTTCCCTGTGGTCATGCCTGCCCAAGTCTGCTTGACCCCATATTGCCAATCACTGCTATTTCATCACTTCATTTTTCTTAAAATCTTACTCGACTGTTTACACAATATTTGACAAAGTGAATGACTCCTTTCTTGTGGCTTCTATGATGACACTGTCTCTTGGTTTTCTTCCACATCATTGATCATACTATTTCCAACTTCTTTGCTAGCTGCTGCTTTGTTCAGCCTGTGTCAGTGTGATCATCGAGATGAGAGGAAAAGTGGGAGATGGTAGTTTCTGGGAAGTCAAGGGAGGGAAGTGAGTATCCAGAGATTGGGTTTAGGAGAGGCAGTCACCAGCAGAAGACAGTTGAACCCAGTGGCTGGACAGCCTATCATTGCACTCAGTGGCTTCATGGTGTCGAGAGAGAGAGAGAGAGAGAGAGAGAGAGACAGAGAGGCAAACCTGAGGAGGTAGCTAGGTAGCTATCCCCAAAAAGTCATAAGACCAGGGAAAATTTCAGATCTCTTCCATCTGGATTGCACTGATTGCAGTAAGCCACCAGCAAGAAAGAATTACAGCATTAGAACTTCCCCTTGAGTTAAAAAAAAAAATAAACATAGAAAACATGTTATTCTGTATCAAAAGCATGTCCAGGGAGGGAAGCAAAAGGAGGACAATTAAATAAATAAAAGCATTCAGCCTTGAAAGGCAACAAGATATGGGGAGAGGGAAAAAAAAAGATTAAATTTTATTTTATTTTATTTTTATTTATTTATTTATTTGAGAGAGAGTCTCACTATGTCACCCTTGGTAGAGTGCTGTGGCATCACAGCTCACAGCAACCTCAAACTATTGGGCTTAAGCAATTTTCCTGCTTCAGCCTCCCAAGTAGCTGGGACTACAGGTGCCCACCACAATACCTGGCTATTTTTTTTGTTGTTGCAGTTGTCATTGTTGTTTAGCTGGCCCAGGCCAGGTTTGAACCCTCCAGACTTGGTGTATGTGGCTGGTGCTGTAACCACTGTGCTACGAGCGCCAAGCCAAATCAGATTAAATTTAAAAAAATCTATTCCAGTTCAGCTCATATGGTTATTCCTTTTAAATATTAGGCCTTTTTAATAATAGCACTCTTTAATAAAAAGAGAATTTGCAGAACTATCAGTCATAGTAGTGAATTTGGAAGGCAATGCCATTGCTTCCTGGACCCCAGGAAATATACCAGACAGTATCTTCAATAGCATTTTTATGGTAATGGTGCAAGGGATTTCAGTGGCTTTTTATTATAGGTGATAAAGAGTGAAGGCCTTCACCCTAAAGAGACAGTGATATATCCACCAAAGCTACCCAATCTCAAAGACCAAATCTGGCTTTTCAAAGTAAACACATTACTTTCTACGTAATTGCTATGATTAGCTACGGGAACATCATGGATCCATTAGCAGGAAAAAACAGATGGAATGAGATTTGTCTTTGTGTTTGAGATAGGATGCTATGAAAATATACGTTGTTAGCCATAAACGCAGTTACCATGTTGTATAGCTGAGGTGCTAAGATGCAAATAATGTCAGAAATGCCACAACAGTCTATGACCCATTTTAGCTATTCAGAATGATAATTTTAGGAGTCTTTAAAATAGCTAGTTAAAAAGTGTGGAGATTGCAAAATCAGTTCAAGCAACAATTTGAGCGAACTTCAGAGCAGGACAAAGTAACGACTCTTCCTTATCTGTTTCACTCTTTCAGCTCATGGTGCTACCACTGACTCAGCCCTTCTGGGAAGAAAAGGGAGTCCTTTCCACACTCTTCTCTTCCTGCCCCCAACTCCCACTCTTTCTACTCCTCCTGGGAGTCTGCCTCCAATTACCAAATACCTACTTTCAGTCTCACTCTTAACCTAGATTGGGCCATGGTTAAGAAACAGGACTGTGTGAAATAATTGGACTTTCGAGGAGGGATGGAACATAGGGGCTCGCTGTCTGGTGTCACCTCCAGTCTCTGCTCCTCGCCACCCCAGGCGTGGCTGCAGTGAGCCCAGGTATGCATCACGCCATCTGTCTGGAAGGCACAAGGGTCCCTGTGGTTCTAACTGTTTAGGTACAAGAGCTGTGGGGATGTGGCTGCCTCAACTTAGATTTCAAACGATGCCCCAGCAAGCCTCAGCGCCCAGACAGAGAAATGCTACAGGGCAGAGCCACCACAGGTAATGCTCAGTGGAGCTGTGGAAGCAGACTACCCCCCAAGACCCTAGAGTCACCAGCTTGTAACTCCAGTCCGGGAGAGATGTAGGCACGTGACTAACTTGTGAGAGCGATAGTGTGGGCTGAAGCCAGCAGTGTTGTGGGGTAAGGTTGCCTGGAGCCTTGGGGCCCAATCCCATAGCCTAGCGTGTTCAGAAGCTGGGGCATAGAGGGAAAGGGGATTATTTGGGAGCCTTAAGATTTAATGTTGTTTGCCCTTTTGGAGTTTGGACTTACTTGGGATAAGTTATCCCTTTCTTCCTTCCTGTTTCTCTCTTTTGGAATGGGAATATCTATCCTATGCCTGTCCCCCCATTGCATTTTGGAGGTGGAAGTGCATAATTTATTTTATAGGCCTCATCACTGGATAGAAGTTTGCCTCAGGATGAATCATACCTTGAATCTCACTCATATCTGTTTTCAATGAGACTCTGGACCATAGAGTTTGGGCTGATGCTGGAATAAGTTAAGATTTAGGTGGGATTGGAATAGAATGAATGTATTTTGTATGTGAGAAGGACATAAATTTGGGGGCCAGGTGTGGAATGCTGTGGCCTGAATGTTTATCTCACACCAAAATTCATAGTGAAACTTAATCCCCAATACATTAGTATTAAAAGGTAGGGGCTTTAGGAGCTTATTAGGTCATGATGGTTCTGCCCTCAGGAATTGGATTAAAAGTGCCCCATAAAAGGACTTTAGGGAATCCATTTGTTCCTTTTTGCCCTTTGACCATGTGAGGACACAGGGAGAAGGTACTATGTTGGTAGCAGAGAGCAAGCCTTCATCTGACACTGAATCTTCTAGTGCCTTGATCTTGGACTTTCTAGGCTCCAGAACAATGAGAAATGAATTTCTATTATTTATAGGTTACCCAATCTAAAGCGTTTTGTCTAGCAGCAGGAACGGACTGAAACATGCTACGTGCACCCCCTTTCATTCACTTCCTCCAGCTCCACCAAATAGCAGTGAGGTCTATTTGGGGTGGTCGATCATTTCTGTTGTTGCTGTGCTAAGTGAAAATGGTAAAGGTTTGAATTTCCTGCCTGTATTGATATGGTGCAAAACAGAGGCTGCAAAATGGAAGCAAAGGCCAGAAACCCTTCATCTCTGTAAGCATAAATTCAGAAGCTTTTGGGAAAGGGTTTGGGCATCACAGGAAATAGAATAGAATCCTCCAGGGAATTCTTGGGCTCGGAAGGGACCAGGGATTCTCCTCCAAGAGGTGACATGTTAGCTGAGCATTCCTAAAGGGTGGGTAGGATTTTCAATGTCATGGTTAAGCATGCCAAGGGCCTGAAAGTAAAATGAGAAAATGCAGAGTTATGAAAGCTTCCAGCTTGAATGGTTTGTGACCCTCGGGGGCAGATGGGCCCCTGCCAGGACCTGTGGTCTGAAATTCCTATAGGTTTACAGCTCAGCTCTGGCAATGCCTAGAATAGGCTTTCCAACCACATTTACATTTGTCTTTTTAATGTTAGCCAAGAAGTCCATTTTCTCCTTTCAATTAAGAACAGAGTGGAGACCAAGGGGAGCATAATCCTTACTGTTTCTTCAAAAGGAATGATTTACTCTTTTGTCATTAGACAGTTCTACAATAGATGGGCACTGAGCTGATGTCTGGAGGAGTGACATCAGCAGAAGCTTTTGTGCCCAGAAAGTCAGGATTTCAACAGCCCAAGGTCATGAGGAAGAATTGCTCCTGGACCTGGGGAAGACAGTAACAGAGAAGAGCCTCAGTCCTGCAGACCTAAAACAGCTTGCCGTTCATCACCACGGTGGCTCCGCAAAGACCCAGACTGCAAACCGGCTAGACTTGCTCATTCACAGAGTCTGTCCACAGCACAGAATTCATTACACACAGTCCGTGTTTATGGGGACAAAGAATGTTTGCCAGGCCTTCTCTTTTAAAGACTGGCATTAAAACTTTGTGACTTCCCAGTGGGTTTGTTATGAAAAGAAGGAAATACTGGAGGAGAATAACTCAGAAAGGACAGGCTCTGAACTCTCAGATTATCGTCGTTACCAGGAAGTAGGAAAGGGCATATCTGAGGGTAGAGGAGCCTCAGAAAACTTTCACTACCAACACTGCCTGCAAATAGCCACTTATCTCCAGTTAAGTCTTTACGACAGTGCTCAGTGAGTAAGGACAGCAATCACGTGCCTTGTTGTTTTGTCACCTCGCGCGCCACCCGAGGCCTCCTGGTTGTGGCACGTCAGCGCTCTGGCCCAGCACTACTCCTCGTCATGCGATGATGCAGCATGCAGGCGAGAAGGTAGCTTTCGCAACCCCGAGGCTCCCCGTTCTGTGTCCTCAACCCCGCTGAACAGTGCAAAGCTGAGTACTGGGAAGGCGTGGGGGGGCTGTCTGGGAAGTGCCAAGGGCAGGCCAAGTTGCCAGGATCAGGTACAGACTGTCTGGACTCATGGAAGGTCTTGTAACAGTAACAGTCACTCCATCTTAAAGCTACCTAGTAACTCTTTTACAATGAGTAATTGTGTGCTTGTTAAAGAATTCCAGGAACTGGCTTTGAACAGTTAACTACAGAACCAAGATTGTGGGACCACCTCCTGGAGGAAAATGCTGAACAGTTAACCTTCAATTCTGTGTGGTCCATCTGGCCCCAACTGGACTGCCAGACCACCTGATGGTCCGTTACTCAATACAACCCTCAAAAGCAAGACATGCTGACATGCACGGAGCCAGCCTCTCCCAAGCCTCCTCCTTCTCCTTTAAAAATGCTTTGGCCAGCCTAAGGGACTTGAGATGGCCTTTGCAACATGAGTCTACCATTTTCTCAGGATACTTACTGGTTCTTAAATAAACCTGACTTTCCTTTCACCAGCTCCTGTGGAGTTTGCCTTTTTGAGTGGCCAGCAGGGCAGCTTGCTTTTGTTCACAGTCTTAAGAGCTGACGGAAGTGTAGATAGTCACTGTACTTTTCCTTCATGAGTAGACTTTACAAAGATTCTCAGGTTGCTGGGCTTGTAAATTGCTGTCCCTGGCTGGCTGGCTGGTTCTGAACACGTGAGGAACTCTGCTGAACCTTTTGTGGCCAGCAGGCTTGTCATCATCAGGAGCTTGTTGGATGTGCATCTTAGAAGACCTGATGAATCAGAAATGGTTTCTTGTTAACGTTTGAGAAACACTGCCTTAAATCTTTCATCCTTACCCAATACGACAGCTGTGATACAAAACATTTAAAAAATATATTTCAGGACTTGGTTTAATCAAGCTGGATCCTTCCGATAACTTCTTTGAGGTTTCTATTGTTCGAAAGCGGATATTAAAGTTTCCCAACTCCTAGAAAGCTCTTTAAAATGCAGCTCCATTTACCTGCGTTTTGCCATAACTGTAACTTAATTGTAGAGACAGAGGCTCACACAAGCCAACTGTTCCATAAAATGCAAATTTTATGTGGGAAATACTCCCCCCCTCAGAGAAAATACAGTGGCTGTCATACCAGAAGTTATTTTTAAAGTAACAGAACAAATATCTCCTGTGTTTTAATGTTTTATCAAAACATTTAATGAAACAGAGGACCCTTTGTGAAAGATCAATATACACATGAAGTGAGAGAGATCCATACAGAAGTTTTATGTATGAATTGTGAAATGTTAAAAACAAATAGCTCAATACTTTGTTTATTCATATTTCATGTTGACATGTGAGTTTACTTTTGATATGCACTAGTCATCAGTTTGTCTCTAATAGAACAATAAATTTACAATAAATGATACAACTAATTTTTTAAGTAGTGTAACTATTGCTACAATAGTGCTACACAATAAATCACCCCCAAATGTAGTGGTTTATTCTTACTCATGCATCTATAGGTTAGCTACGGTAGCTCTGGTGATTTTGGCCAGGCACAGGTCAACATGGCTATTAGTTACAGGTTGAGTATGAGTTTGTTCCTTGGACAGGACGGAGGATGAGTTTGTTCCTCTTCTCTTGATTGTTCCTACCTCCTGTGGCATTTTCTCATAATAAATGGCAAAATGTTTTGGGGTTTTTTTTTTTTTTTTGAGACAGAGCCTCAAGCTGTTGCCCTGGGTAGAGTGCTGTGGCATCACGGCTCACAGCAACCTCCAGCTCCTGGGCTAATAAATGGCAAAATGGATGAGTGCATGAATCCAACTCCATAAACACATTGGAAGACCATTACGTCACTCTTCTGAATTCTTTCTTTTTTGAAACAGAATCTCACTCTGTGGCCCTAAGTAGAACACTGTGGCATCATAGTTTGCAGCAACCTCAAGTTCTTGGGCTCAAACAATCCTATTGCCTCAGCCTCCCAAGTTGGGGGACGATAGGTGCTACACCGGGCTAAGTTTTCTATTTTTTTCTAGAGACGGGATCTTGCTCTTGCTCAGGATGGTCTTAAATGCCTGAGCTCAGGTGATCCACCAGCCTTGGCCACCCAGAGTGGTAGGATTACAGGTGGGAGGCACTGTGCCCAGCCATCACTCTTCTGTTAATATCCCACATAACCAAGTTCAAAATCAAGGGTTAAAGAAGTATGCTTCACCATCAAGAGGCAAGTCACATAGCCAAGATGAACTTCAACGGGCCGAGGTACAGTAATTTTTCTAGAGTTAGGGGATAAAGAGAGTGAATATTTGTAGAACTTTAATCCTTTCTACCATGAGTAATAAAATTGAGACAGTATTTTGCACTGTAATATGTCATGGTGCAGATATTTGAATGACTTTCTTTTTCACAAGAAAGAAAAGAGGCTCGGCACCTGTGGCTAAGCAGCTAAGGCACCAGCCACATACACCTGAGCTGGCGGGTTCGAATCCAGCCTGGGCCCGCCAAACAAAACAACAATGACGGCTGCATCCAAAAAATGGCTGGGTATTATGGCAGGCGCCTATAGTCCCAGCTAGTTGGGAGGTGGAGGCAGGAGACTCGCTTGAGCCCAGGAATTGGAGGTTGCTGTGAGCTGTGATGTCACAGCCACTCTACCCAGGGTGACAGCTTGAGGCTCTGTCTCAAAATAAATAAATAAATAAATAAATAAATAAATATGAAGTTTAAAAGAAAAAAAAAAAGAAAGAAAAGAGGAAACAATCATTGAGTACCTCTGGCTATCAAGCATTCTACTTCATGTGTTATTTCATTTACTTTTTTGGGGGGGGGCTGGGGCTGGGTTTGAACCACCACCTCCGGCATATGGGGCTGGCGCCCCACTCCTTTGAGCCTCAGGTGCCGCCCTCATTTACTCTTTTAACAGAACCACAAGGAAGATATCTGCAGCCCCATTTTATAGATGAGATGACAGGCCACAGAGCTGGTAAATGGTATGTGGAGCCTAGTTTTTTTCTGGCTGTCTTCAAATGCTTTGAATATTGGATTCTATTTCTTTTATCATGACAAATCAAGCACTCATTTCTTGGGAGAAAAACATTGTTTTACACTGTGCCTGTTTACCCCAGAAAACAAGAAGAGCTGTGTAGTTTGTATGAGTGTAATTGCTCACATTCCCTCTTCTCTTGACATTGATTGTTCCTACAGATGGGTCAGTTATCACATGCTTTTGGGGTCTGGCTGAGGGAGGTCGAATGCTCATGTAACTTGCATGTGACTGGACCCTTTTTATTATCTTATATCTTATGGGAATGGAGGTGAGAGGAAGGATGGGGAAACCAGAAATTCTGGCCTGGAAATGCCCGCCTGGAAAGGATTTCACATGTCTACTAATGTTCTTTTTAATCCTTCATCCCTCCTCATTTGAAGTGCCTGGATGTCTAGATGTCTGACAATTTTGTGAATTTGGTGGCATAAGTTGAAGTTGGCCACATGTGTGAACCACTCACTAAGATTTCATGACCGCGGTATATCAGTGTTTCACACTTGTGTTCAGGTCAACATGTGGCAGTGTCTTGCTGAGTGGCATTTATTATTGTTGTTACATAGTTTTGTGTGCCATGATGACACTGTTGGAGCTTGAATCAGAGCAGTGAGCAAACGTTAAATTTCTTGTTAAACTTGGCAAGAGTGGAAGTGAAATCAGGGACCTGTTAGTGCAAGTTTATGGGCGTAATGCCATGAGGAAAACAGCAGTGTGCAAATAGATTAAACATCTTTCTTAGGGGAGAGAAAGCATCACTGATGAAGAGAGGACAGGGTGGCCAGTAAGAAGCAGAACTGATGAAAACATTGCAAAAATTCATTGACTTGTGCGTCAAAATTATCAGCCAACTGTGAGAAGCATAGCAGACCAAGGAAACATCAATGGAGAAACAATTAGGAAAATCTCAACTGAAAATCTTGACATGGGAAAGATGTGGCTCTTGCATTGTGACAGTGCAGCAACTCACACAGCAGTGACTGTGAAGTAGTTTTTAGCCAGTAAACAAATAACTGTATTGGAACACCCTCCCATCTCACCTGATCTGATCCTCCAAGACTTTATTCTTTACTAGAAAATAAAAGAAATATTGAAGTGGTGGCGCCTGTGGCTAAGTGGGTAGAGGGCCAGCCCCATATGCTGAGGGTGGTGTGTTCAAACCCAGCCTCGGCTGAATTGCAATACAGAAAAATAGCCAGGCGTTGTGGTGGGCGCCTGTAGTCCCAGCTACTCGGGAGGCTGAGGCAAGAGAATCGCCTAAGCTCAGGAGGTGGAGGTTGCTGTGAGCTATGTGACACCACGGCACTCTACCCAGGGCGAGAAAGTGACTGTCTCTACAAAAAAAAAAAAAAAAAGAAAGAAAGAAAGAAAGAAAGAAAGAAAAGAAATATTGAAAAGAAGACATTTTGATGATATTCAGGACATCAAGGATAATATGACAGCTCTGATGGCCATTCCAGAAAGAGTTCCAAAATTGCCTTGAAGGGTGAACTAGGTACTGGCAATGGTGCATAGTTTCCCAAGGGGAGTACTTTGAAAGTGACTATAGTGATATTCAGCAATGAAGTATATAGCACTTTTTCCAGGATGCGTTCACAAACTTAAATGTTATTGTGTTTGCTATTAATCTTCACAAACATTATTCTGCCAGGCACACTAATGGTAGTTATCAATCCAAAGTGAGGGACAGAGACCAACTCTCCAAAGCAAAGAGTTTATCTGGGAATAGCAGGAGACTGCAAACCAGGATATGCATGCTATGATGAATCATAGGCATATCCAAAGGGGTTGGGTAAGAGGAAAGCTTTTAAAGACTAAAAGGAGAAGCCTACGTAAACTGTTTTGAAAGCAGGAGCACTGGTTACAGGAGCATGTTGCAGGAGTTGGCATTAGCTTACTGGTGGAGACAGTTGTTAGGCAAATGTCCTTGGGCAAGCAGCTTATCTAGAATATTGTGGTTTTGAGAACTTCCTTGCATAGTTCCCATCACAGGCATACCTGTGTGAAGGTCCTTCCTTCATTTTGTTAGGGTTTGATATTAGCGGACATTAGTGGTTTTGGTACTAGTAACTTTCATACTCGACCTCCTCTGCCCCTTCTCTGTGCAGACAGACTTGCTCTCTTGTCCTGGTTAGAGTGCAGTGCTGTCATCATAGCACACTGCAACTCAAACTCCTCAGCTTAAGTAGTCCCCTTGCCTTGGAGGAGGCAGGGAATACAGATGCACCCCACCATTCCCAGCTAATTTTTCTATTTTTTTTTTTCTTTTTAGGGATGTTGCTAAATTGCCTAGGCTGATCTCAAACTCCTGCCCTCAAGTGATCCTCCCACTTTAACCTCTCAAAGTGCTGGGATTGTAGGCATGAGCCACTGTGCCCAGCCATATTTTCCACATTTGATCAAGATCTTTCTTCAAAAGCATTACCAATCAATCATTCTAAAATTAGGTTTGATGATCCCTTGGCACCAAAATGGATCTGTTCTGGTTGGTCCGGTTCCTCATTGGTGGGAATTTTCTAGCATTTAGGAGTTGATATTAAAATGCTTTTTAAGCCACATTTGACTGATGAGGAGCCAGAAGGAGACGCTTTCAGGCAAAGGTCTGCCTGGAGTTCATTGTCAAGTTCAATTTTGTTTGTTCTGTGATATTGGTTATTGTCTCAAAGTGCTGGATCAACATTATTTTGTTAAGAACTATACTGCTGCAAAGTTTGACAGGCAACAATTATAAAGTGTAAAGAATAATACAGGGGGGAAGGGCCTGTAGCTCAGTGGGTAGGGCACTGGCCACATACACCGAGGATGGTGGGTTCGAGCCCACCTGGGCCAGCTAAACAACAATGACAAATGCAACAAAAAAATAGGCATTGTGGTGGGCACCTTGGGAGGCTGAGGCAGGAGAATTGCTTGGGCCCAAGAGTTTAAAGTTGCTGTGAGCTGTGATACCATAGCACTCTACCCAGAGCGGCAGCTTGAGACTCTGTCTCAAAGAAAAAAAAAAAAAAAGAATGATAAGGGGTAAAAATGACAGCAACCTAATGACTCCCATTTGCATAATGGTTTTGAGCTGTGTGCCTAGGTCTGAAGGCAACTAAACCAATCAAATGACCATGTGGGAATGGGTGAAACTTGGTGTTGTCAAGTGGCTTATTCTCTTATTTTGTATAATTGAATCTCAACTTCCACAGAGTTCTTTATCCATGTACAACATGTAGTACTGGCAATAGCACAGAAACCACTTTCTTTGGCTAATAGATAATCAAAGCAATTTTCTTATCTAACACTACTCTGGCAAAGGAACTTAAGGAGTGTTGGCAGTGGAGTCTGCAAGAATACTTAAGGTAATGGATATATTTCTAGTCATCTTTTTATTTTCAGCAGCACTAAAAGATCTAACAGGGGAAGCAATTCAGAGTCCTATTTTCAACAAGGTAACCCAGGTTCGACTTTCTTATTGAGTGAGAGATGGTTAGTCCAATGATTACCCCAGTGATCAGTTTTGGCTTTATTATGTACTGATAACAAAGTGGTCAAATATCCTAATTCACATTGACCTCTCATTATTCATGCATTTGAACAATTTGTGCCTCCAATTGAGTTTCCCCATCTAGAAGTATAAATATAAGCAGGGAAGGTGCATAATAATTCTTTTGGTGGGACGTATATGTGTATATACATGTGAGTTAAATGAAGGGTCTATTTTGTTATGACATATAAGACTTGAAGATAATTGGAAAGTCTAAGTTAGTAAAAGGATCCATGTGTGAACATTCACTTGGTGTTGGAATATCAGTTAGGTTTGTTAGCGGGTGAACTAAAGGTTCAACACGATTATGAGCAAACCAAGTTTTCTGACAGATCCAACAATTAGTAGGTTTCCACCTTTTTCAATAAACTAGGAAATGTACATAAGGGCATTATCCTTCCAAGAGAATAAATTGAAAAATAAAAGTGAGGAAAAGGCATACAGATCTAATCTGGTCATGTTGGGAATGTTGTCTACCTCAGATGTCATCTGCTTCAATTCCTGAAAACTTTTAGTTTTGTCAATAAGGCAGACATGGTCACTCACGCATATAACCCTAGCACCCTGGGAGGCCAAGGCAGGAGGATTGCTTGAGCTCAGGAGTTCAAGACCAGCCTGAGGAAGATCCTGTCTCTAAAAAAACAGCTGAGCATTGTGCTGTGTACCTGTAGTCCCAGCTACCTGAGAGACAGAGGCAAGAGGATCTCTTGAGCACAAGAGCTTAAGGTTGCTGTGAGCTATGATGCCATGGCACTCTACTGAGGGTGACAAAGTGAAATTCTGTCTCCAAATAATAATAATAATAATAATGAAAAAAAATAAAGAAAAAGCAAAAGAGTGCAGATCCAGCCAGAAGTTGTGCTTTCTTCAGATGGAATAATACACGTATTCAGGCATCAATTCCTTTAAGCTAGGCAGTGTAAAGATTGGTTGACAAGACCTGATATGGGCTTTTCCAGTGAGGTTAGAGGGAGTTCTTTTGTATATGTCTCTTCCAATAGACAAAATTGCTTGGTTGTAGGTTATGGTATTTTAGATCTTTATATCCTAGGAGTGTGTTCTATGAAGGAATTGTTCCTCCAGAGTATGATTTTTATTCATTGTTCTGATTATTATACCTTTACAATGCTAAAGTATGTCAGCTTATATCACTTCTAGGACAAAAGAAGTTGGGGCCAAATTCATGGGGCATCCAGTAATTATCTTGAATGGTGAGAGTTTGTGAAATCCAAAGGGAGTGGCCCTTAGGTACAGGTAAGGCTTTTGGTCAGGGCAAATGTAGGGTTTCCAAAAATTTTGTTAATTAAGTACTAAAAATACTATTGGTATGTTCAACTAGTCTAGAGGACTGGGCATAGTAAGCACAATGAAAATGTAAGATTGCCCAAATAGTGCACTCCTATTTTATAATTTTTCGATGTTTCCTCATTATACAATTTGTCATGTTCATGAACAGACTCAAATATATGAGGTTGGAAAATTAAGTTTGCAAACTCATCTTAGAAAAAAAAGTGCTACACATCTCACTGATGAATATTACTGTGGTCACCTTTGAAGTACTCCCCTTGGGAAGCTATGCACCAATGCCAGTGCCTAGTCTGCCCTTCAAAGCACTTTTTCTAGCATGAGTTCGAGAACTTAATTGTCAGACTTTGTATGATGATAGCTTTGATAGCCATTCCAGAAAAAGAGTTCCAAAGTAACTTTGAAGGATGAACTAGATACTGGCATCAGTGCATAGCTTCTCAAGGGGAACACTTCAAAGGTGACCACAGTGATAGTTTGCTTTTTTATACTATATGAAAACAAGATTATATACTTCAAAACTTATGCTCAGCAATTGATGCTTTAGTATCTTTTTTTTTTTTTTTTTGAGACAGAGTGTTACTATGTCACCCTCCATAGAGTGCTGTGGTTTCACAGCTCACTGTAACCTGAAACTCTTGGGCTTAAGTGATTTTCTTGCCTCAGCCTCCCTGGTAGCTGGGACTATAGCCGCCCGCCACAATGCCCTGCTATTTTTTTGTTGCAGTTGTCATTGTTGTTTAGCTGGCCGTGGCTGGGTTTGAACCACCCAGCTTTGGTGGTGGTGGCAGGCACCCTACCCACTGAGCTATGGACGCTGCTAATGTTTTAGTATCTTAACTGACTTGAAAATTATCTCTATATTTAATGACTATCTATCATTTAATTTAACTCATCAAAAATCTAAGAGTATAACTACCAAATAAATTTGGAAAACTTGTTAAAGCAGACATATTATAAAACAATTATTATTAAAAATTTCATTTATAAACTTTTATTCCCATTAAATCTGTTTAATTTGCTTGTTCTTAACATTTTCATGAGAACAAGCATGAAAATTAAATGAGTCATTAGACAAAGCTAGCCATCATCTCAAGTTATTTTTCTAGTAACCATTTTTATTATATATGCATGTCAGGAAGTCATAATCAAAGCAAGAGTCCAAAATATGCATGGGTATTTTTCTTTCTTCGAGACAGAGTCTCAAGTTGTCGCCTTGGGTAGAGTGCCGTGGTGACATAGCTCACAGCAATCTCAAACTCTTGGGCTTAAGCGATTCTCTTGCTTCAGCCTCCCAAGTAGCTGGGACTACAGGTGCCACCACAATACCTAGCTATTTTTTGGTTGTAGTTGTCATTGTTGTTTGTCAGGCCCGGCTGGATTTGAACCTGGCAGCTCCAGTGTACGTGGCTGGTGCCCTAGCTGCTGAGCTACAGGTGCCGAGCCTATACATGGGTATTGACAACACAGAGGACACAGATGTTCTCATTACACCAACAATATTATACTAATCTTATTTATTAAAGGTTTGCTCAAGTCATCCTAACCTGAAAAACATTGGGCTAGTTCCTATATGTCTAGTAATTTTAGGCATGCTCATTTGTCTCTAAGCCAATCTGAACAAAGCCTTTAACTAATATTGGGAGAAAAAACTTTTAAGATTTTTCATGTGCTCAATTTTCAAGTAGTTAAAAATCATACCAACAAGGAAGAAAGTCGACTGAGGGCCGGGGCATATAGTTAGCAGTGGTTTGAGGAAAGGGGTTTCAGTTGACGAAGGAGTTCCAGGAGAAGCAGGATCTGGTAGAGATAACAAAGGGCGGTTAAAATACATATGCATAGCCTGAAGATTAGTTCCCAATTAAGTGGACTTCTGATCTTGGAGATCCTAATAAAATCCTTCTGAAGTATCTTATTATCAAGCATCATCTTGGACAAACAGTAAATATTCAGTACTGAACTTTTTCTTTCGGAGTATGTGGTTCCATTTTATCCTAGGAAAGAAAGTCCAACAAACAAAGTGCAAAGTTCCAAACTGAAGGTATTGCAAACTAAAATAAAATCTTAAGCCTCTGAAAATTTTTCTTTTACCTTTTTCTGTTTATTTTAAACAGGCAATATGTTTCTAGGAGCCAAAATTTATGTGGTATAAAAGGGTCTCGAGTGACAAACTTGCCTGTCATCTCCAGTCATTATCAAAGAGAAATTGTGCTGGACACTTGTTAAAAATGGTGAGGGGCACATTGTATTCAAGCTACTGCAATAGAGAAGAAAAGACATCAGCATATAACTGAGCTCAGCTCTGAATATAGCAATAGTAATGGGGGATATGGCTAACGAATGGGGTGGATAAAGAATCACTAAGAAGAACTTGACTAGACAAGACGTCAAGGTGGGGAGAAGAGCTTGATTTGATATCGAGGCAGGGGTGTGGGTTGTCACTTAGCTAACTTGTTAAAACTGTGCATGGCAGGCTAAGGGAGGGAGTTTGGCCAGGGAGGGAGTCCTTGTCACACCGTGTCCCTTTCTTGGAGCAATCACTATTACTGTGTTTGTTTTGTTTTAATAACATTAGATAATTTTCTTAAATTAAGAAAAATCTTATTTCCACTAGATGTAATGCAGACATATTATTGAAACTATGCCCCAAAGAGTTAAAGAAACCAGCGACTGGCAGAAATTCTTGAGCTTACAGGATGGTGGATAAGAAAAGAAACAACTTGCTGAAATGCTGAAACTCCCTCCTCTTGTAAGATAACAAAATTGGCTGAAATCGGTAGGAACCAATATGGCCAACTGGAGTCTGAGCAGAATAAGCTTGCCGACATCACAGCCTGAATTCCACCGCATGTTTCAGACTAATAATAACTTTCCTCAATTCTGCACATGTAACACATGAAGAGGCACAAAGAGATACCTGGGCAAGTCCAACGACCTTCCCGACCTCTACATTCCTTGCATCAATCACCTTCACCTATTCACCCCAGAATCCACTCGCTAAACCTTTTTTAATAAAAGTATTAAAGGCAGCACAGGGGACAGGTATGGTCCAGCATTTTAGGAGGCAAAGTAGGAGGGTCACTTGGGATCAGGAGTTTGACAATAGCCTATGGAACATAGTGAGACGCCATCTCTACAAATAATTTTTTTTTTTTTTTTTTGACACAGAGTCTTATTACGTCACCCTTGGTAGAATGCTGTGGCATCACAGCTCACAGCAACCTCAAATTCTTGGGCTTAAACAATTCTCTTGCCTCAGCCTCCAAGGAGCTGGGACTGCAAGTGCCCGCCACAACGCCGGGCTATTTTTTTGTTGTGGTTGTCATTGTTGCTCAGCAGGCCCAGGCCGGGTTCAAACTCGCCAGCCTTGGTGTATGTGGCTGGCGCTGTAACTACTGTGCTACGGGTGCAGAGCCTCTGCAAATAATTTTTAAAATAGCTACGTATAGTGGTGCATGCCTGTAGTCCTAGCTACTGGGAAGGCTGGGGTAGGAGAGTCTCTTGAGTTCAGGAGTTGGAAGCTGCAGTGAGCTATGCTTGCACTACTGAACTCTAGCCTGCGTAACTGAGCAAGTCTCTGTCTATAATAATAATTTTATAAAAAGCCAGAACAGGGACATAGAATTGAGCTAGATTCCTATATCTTTGTTAGTCAACTCACAATAAAACCCTTTCTTTTCTCAAAAACTTGGTGCCACAGTACAGACTTCTCTGGGCATCAGGAAATGAGCCCCTTCTGCTCCATAACAGTGTTGGAGACTCAGATGCAATGAAGCCTGTTCATCACCCCTCAGTGGCGTGTGGGCCCTCTTCACCAACTCTGAATGGCCACCTAGATCAATTTGTCTAAAGCCTTCTCTGCCACAGGGAATGCTTGAGCTACTCTGTTTTGAGAAATGAAACGATCTCACTATTTCTGGATTAGATGTCTTTCTGTTGAGTACCTCATTAACATGCACTTATAACTGAAATTGTCTGTAATCTCATTGTAAGGATGGTGGGCTTGAGTCCCACCCTTTTGATCTAGGGTAGCTTTGATCCCTACCCTGGGGGTTTGAACCCTTGTCTAGGGGGATCCTGGCTAGGTTACAGTACTGAAAGAAAAGGGCAAATACTAAAAATCTCCAAGCACTGACATACTCAGTGTAGTCTAGTTTTGGCTTTTGCTTATCTATGTTCTGTGTTTTTGGTCTGTGTAACTATATTTGGTCCAATGGGGGTTAAACGCTGATGTTCACAGCAAAAGCCTTATGAGATCTCTAGACTATTTATCTGTGCACTCAATTGAAACAAAGAGGCAAATCAAAAACAATGTAGATCATCCTATAATTAGTGTTTTGAGTCTTCTGAAAGAAATCAAGAGTCTCTGGTAGTTTCCCCTGAAGAAAATGACTTGAAATTAATGAGGTTGATCTCTTTCCTCTTCTCCCTCTTACTCTTCCTTTCATCTCTGCTTCAGTCCCATGGCATTTCTCTCTTTTGGGGACTCAAGATTCAATGTAGGAGTAAAACTCACAATTTTAAAGACCTAGATGCTCTACCTTTTTAAACTGTGCCTACTTTGCTAAGCTCTTACAATGGAAAACAAATTATCCAAAACTGAAACAACAGGGTAACTGGACAATCAGCCTCCAGTCAGCTCTCCAGCAGCCTTCATGAACCCCAAGGCTATATTGCAAGTATCTCCCTAGATGAGAGGGGCTCAGTAAAGGGGATTTGACATTGAAACAGCCAACATGAGATTCTCAAACATGAAGGCACATCAGGTTTTCTGGGACTCCAGGTGGTTACATATTATGGCCCATTCTAAAAGCACATCTTTTTTATTTTAAATGCCTATTTTTAAACTGATGGCCAAAATAAAACAGGGAAAAATTCAGAGCTCAAACAGTCATTCTTCAAAAAATCCTGGTTCTAAATAGTTAACATGTAGCATTTTAAGTTCCCTGCCTATCTATTATTTCCCCTGCCAACTTTGAATCTTCTCATTTTTCTACTGGTGTTGAGATAAAACTTACTGTTCATGTTATTACTAATTCAAGGTTAGTCAATTGAAGAAAGAAAGAAAAAAAGAAAGAAAGAAAAAAAGAAAAAAAAGGTAAAAGAGATCTTTTAAAATCGAATTGCCACATAAACTGGTTTATCCACTGGGGCAAATAAAGTTTAGTCATGTAAACAGGTTTCAATTTTGCCAAGAAAGTAAGAATTGTATCCAACTATCTTCTTTATGTATATGTACCATGTCTCTGCATGGTACCAAATTAGTTTATAATTAAAAGACTACTTATAAATTAAATGAATGAGCCCAAATGTTTTTTATGTGATTTTAATTATCATTGGCAAATAAAAATTATTTTAAAATTATTGATAAAAGAAAAATAGAAATGTCTTCAGAACTGCTGATACAGGACAGGTGGCACCAGGACCTGCTGCCTTAGCCCTGGCGGTGTTGGTGCAGCGGCAGCCGACAGAGGAAAGCGGGCTGAAGGGTAGGCAGGGGGGCCCTAGGAGGCTCCAGTAGTCCAGGGGCGGACAACTGTGGGGAAGACACCGGAGCCTAGGTGTCTCCTTCCCACTGCGGTTCAGCTGAAGGGGAAGCCCCACCTTTTCTAGGGCTGGTCCATTTCATGGACTGGTCAATTTCATGTAAGTTTCCAAGTCCTGAGCGTTCCGGCTCCCTGCTGCTAAATGGAAGACCGAATGTACTTTAGAGGACTCGCCCCTTAAATGTAACCCTTGAGTTCTGGCAAAATAACCCCCTGCGACTATACATACGCCTGAGCAGAGAGCCCAGAAGACAGACAGACAGGGAGCGAGAGAGCTTGTTCCCCGACCTGGGTTCTCTCTGCCAGGAGCTTTGGCGATTTTGTATTTTTTGTTTTTGTGAATAAATCCTGTCTTAACTCCAGATCTGTGGTCAGTGGATTCATTCTTCCAATCACTTACACCAAGAACCCGAATCTCTGGTATCATTTTTGATAAGCCAGCCAGGAGTGACGAGGAAATTCCAGTATCACTGTCAGCATGCATTTCTACCCGAGTTTACTGGTCAGATAGTTTTATATTTGAATCTGACAGATATCTGAAGGTGTCAGAGTTTGACATGAAAATTATAAAGTTACACACCCAGTCAAAAATGACCTTTGTGTGTTTTTTTTGACAAATAAGACCAATTTAATATTGCTGCTTTAGTTAAAAACAACTACATATTTTGTGTTATTAGCAAAATTCTCACAATTAATTGCATGGTTCTTAGGTGAACCAGTGATGTTCGCAGGCATAAATGATTAACAAGGAAATAACTTGAAGCGGTGACTACCTTTCTCATAAATAATCTAGATAAACTGTTAAAAATAAATCAAGTAAATAATACATAAGATGAACACCTACAAATAAAATTATATGTATTTTTGAAATCTTAATGATATGTTGAATTAAATAATGGGTGTTCATTAAATATCTGGGCCATTTTTAATTAGGTAAATTTATGTTATTAAGGAACATGTTACTAAAAATTATGAAGTTATTCTCATCTGTAAAATACTCATGTATGACAGACAATTCAAGATTTCTTGCTTCTTGGGTTTTCACTGAAAGTTAAGCCACATACATGTACCTGCTAAGTTTATTGAAATTTTAAAAAGCCTCTCTCAAACATGCTCTCTTACTCTTCTGCCATAGTGTGATGCAGCAAGAAGATCCTTGCCAAATGTAGTTCCCTTGACCTTGGGCTATCCAGCCTCCAGAACTGTGAGAAATAAATTTTTCTTTACAAATCAACCAGTCTGTAGTATTCTGCTATAGCAACACTAATTGGACGAAGAGGCTATTTGTGCATTGTGAGATTTTTAGCAGCATCCCTGCTTTCTGCCCATTAAATGCCAATAGCAGCCCATTCCTAGTTGTTGCCTTAAACAACACTTTCAATCTAGACATTGTGAATGTCCCCTGGGATGCAAAATAGCATCACACCTCTCTTTGAGAATTGTTGCTTCCTTGTGTGACTATTGGAGCAGAGATAGTTCCTGGAAAATTTTGTCATCAGGAGAACCAGTAATGGAGGGATGAGTGGTAGGAACTGGAAGGAAGGCTTCAAATCTTGGTTCCTCCAATTACTAGCCATGTGACTTCTTCCCCTACCTTCTACTCAACTCTAGTCAACCCCTAGCCAAGAAAACCACACACACAACAAACTGTATTTCCATAAATGACTTTTACTTCTTTTATCATTTCTCTTGACAGTAATTCTTGTCAATGTGCATATAATATGAAGGGAAGCATAACTTTCAGAAATCATGAAAGATACTGTCCTATTGTCCTCATTTTCTTAAACCATTAAAATATCTTCATTTATAAAAATTAATCTAAATATAAATATTGACACTAAAGATCAAAATCACTTGATGACAAAATAATTCTTCTGGAACTATAACATATGCTTATGGTTTTTAATAGTAAATTAAATCTTTGCACTTATTTGGCACAAGGAAACCTTTATAAAAATTCAAATGCCACAGAGCAGGCTTCTTCTTTTTGTTTTTGCAAGGCTTACACAGTACACGTTTTTGTCAAAGAAAACTGAATATTTTAACACTGTAACACAACAATAGTTGCTTTTCATGCCTCTTAAAGAAAACGTTCTATTTGGAAGTCAGACCTTTTTTTGTTGTGTTTTTTAAAAACTTGTTTTTGTTTGTTTGGCTTTGAATCACACCAACAGAACAAAAAGCCAAGGACTTATTTCAAAGGAGTCTTTTCTGTCGGATACACTGGCATCAGCAAGGAGTATTATTGGAAGATACGTAGACTCCCATCAGGAATGGATCATAAGCACAGGAATTAGCAGCAAATCAGGTCTGGAAATGCACATAGCAGCAAAAGAACATAGAAGTTGAAAGCAACACAGTTAGGTTTTTGTGAGGCATTCCAATCATAAGTAGATTACAGTTGTGGCTTTGGCAAATTATCTCTCTGGTCCTTAATTATCAAATCTAAAAAAACAAGAATACCTACTGAATAGGGGTTGCTATAAGGATTAAAATGAGAAGAACATTGCCTCCTTCAGAGCAGGCACTTAACATACATCAATCATGTTATTCTCTTACCTCCCATCTTTTGCTTTCTTCCTTAGTTTCAGGAGAAAACAGTTTTTAAAAAGGTTGCTAATGCCCAACTGAAGTGTAAAATCCCAGTTCCATTTGCTTTTTATAAGCACACTCTAAATCGTCATGCCTTTGAGACAGGTCAAAATAGACCACAAATGTGGAGTTAGTATCAACTCACATACACAATTTGTCCTTGCTTTTCTTAGTCCTGTAAATTTTCTAAGCCTATTCCCTAACCATTTTTATCTTTAAGGTCATTTTGCTACTTTGCTGAATATTTATTGGGAAATAAATTTTGGAGGACAAAAATGTTTTCATGTGGTTATATTCCTAAATAATCTGTTTTTAGATGCGGTCATTGCTAAACTGCATTATTTTGATTCTGGACAGTGCCTTCAAGTTGAACCAATGTTAGTCTTTTTCAAGTACCTCTACCTTTAAGAGTGGGCAAACTCATGAAGCCCATGGAATAACCCTAAATTCTTAGTGAGACGGTTTCATATAGACCCAGGTGTGGCATGGGTGAGTCAGAGCTTTCCATCCAGTGGCTGGTGACTGTAAAGCAATGGGAATGGCTGGTAGCATGGTGAGCTAAGGCTTAGCAGGAAGGAGGTGGCTGAAGGGAGACCTGTAGCCTTGATGGGGAGCAGTCCCCAAATCAGACTGTCCCTTGGGCTGACTGCAGGGGCTGGTTTTTCCCTTAGCATTTGTAAGACAGAGATGCTTGTGAGATATTAATAAGCACTGATGATAAATTAAATAATAATCCCTATCTCTCCACCACTCCCCAACAATTTTCCCTTGGACAAATTATTGACATGGAATTCTAGCTGAATCAAAAGGATAAGAAAACCAAAGATCTTAAAGTCAACACACAGTAGCAAAGTGAACAGGGGAAAGATGCATGTTTTGAACATGGAGCTCTATTGTTGGACACCAGCATCTTGGTTTTCTGTCTCGGATTCCCCTGGGAGCCTAAGGCGAGAGTGGGCAAGAGCTCAATGCTGAAGTCTGAGACAACTTTCTGGTGAGGTATCAGGACAGCCCTGTGTGATGGTACACTTTGGCCTCCCCAGGCCTTCTCCTCAGTTGGAAATCCATACAGTAGTCAATGGCTGTTGGGTCAAGGCACTGTCGTGTACGGCCGAGGCAGTGGGTCACTGGCAGTGGGGTTCCACAGCATTAATACATCACAGCTGACTCCAGAGCAGGCTCCTGAGGTGAGATATTTAACACATTGTCAGCAGCCACTTGGCAAGGAGAAAGGCAATTTAAAATAATGTTTACTGGTTTTTATATCAAAAACTATTCATGCTTATTGACCAGTTAAATATTTTATATTATTTAAAAAGTGATGCCCTTGGTATCTACCCAGAAGAACATGAATCATTTTAACACAAAGACATTTGCACTAGAATATTTATTGCAGCTCAATTCATAATTGCCAAGTTGTGGAAGCAACCTAAGTGCCCATCAACCCATGAATGGATCGACAAACTGTGGTATATGTATACTATGCAATATTATGCAGCCATTGAAAAGGTGGAGATTTTACATCTTTTACATTTACCTGGATGGAGTTGAAATACATTCTTCTTAATAAACTATCTCAAGAATGGAAAGATAAACATCCAATGTACTCCATACTATGAAATCAATATATAAACACTTACATGCTCCTAAGAACAATAAAACACTATTATAGTCCAGTTCAGGGGTAGAGGGAAGAAGGAGTAGGAAGGAGGAAGGCAGAAAGAGGGAAGGCACAAGGCAGAATTCACCTAATGCGCACATTGTGAGGGTGTATAACACGCCCCTGGGTGAGGGGCTCTTCTACAAATGGAACTTTACTCTGGAAGTGAGAACAATGTTACCTAAATATTGTACCCTCATATTAATTTCAATAAAGTTAAAAAAAGTAATTTCATTTATATATATATATGTCTTAATCCACCTGAAACTAATTTTTATATAGTAATTATTTAACTAGCTTTTGTTCCCACTACCACCTCCATAGCCAACATTCCAAGCACAGCTTTTTGTTTGTTTCTTTAATAATCTGTACCTTCTCCTCTGGTTTTTAAGGCTTTTAGAAAGATCATATAACACATTCTCACATATATCTGTATCTGTTTCTGGATTTTCTATTCTATTCCATTGATCATGTTTCTTATAGCTTTTAATTTGCTTTAAAACCTGGCAGGATAATCACTATGATTTTGCAAAACACCTTTGTTGGTTCTTTCTAATTTATTATCATATGAACTTTGGAGAAAAATCCCTCAAAAAAATAAGGGCAGCGCCTGTGGCTCAGTGAGTAGGGCACCAGCCCCATTTATCGAGGGTGGCAGGTTCGAACCCGGCTCCAGCCAAACTGCAACAACAAAAAAAATAGCCAGGCATTGTGGTGGGCACCTGTAGTCCAAGCTACTCGGGAGGCTGAGGCAAGAGAATTGCCTAAGCCCAAGTTGCTGTGAGCTGGGATGCCACGCCATTCTACCAAGGGCAACAAAGTGAGACTCTGTCTCTAAGAAAAAATAAAGAAAAAAAAGAAAGAAAGAAAAATCCCACTGAGATTTTGATGACAATTGAATTGAGCTATACATTAATTTGGGAAGGAATCACTTTTCTTATCAAACTATTAATTGATTTATTAATTGATATCACAATAGTATCCTTGTAGTCCCACAAAATCTACCTGGTAATTTCTTTTCTTTTCTTTTTTTATTTTTTTTGAGACAGTGTCTCACTTTGTAGCCCTCAGTAGAGTGCTGTGGCATCACAGCTCATAGCAACCTCAAACTCCTGGGCTTAAGTGATTCTCTTGCCTCAGCCTCTGGAATAGCTGGGACCACAGGCGCCCTCTACGACGCCTGGCTATTTTTAGAGATGAGGTCTTGCTCTTGCTCAGTCTGGTCTCGAACCTGTGAGCTCAGGTGATCCACCTGCCTTGGTCTCCCAAAGTGCTAGGATTACAGGCATAAACCACTATGCCTGGCCAGTAATTTCTTATTTAATGCACTACTGTATTTAATCTGCTAATATTTTAATTCATATTCTTTATCTCTCTGAAAAAGTATAATTAGTATGTGGTTTGTGTATATCTGTGCATGCCTGTATGTGACTGATCATGAAGCATGTATACATGTTTACAAACCACATAGGACTTGACAGTTAAGGTTCTGACAGTTTTACAACATGAATCTTCTAGCTTTTAATTCTTTGTGTTTTGGAATATTTTCTAGCATAAGAATTAACTCTTTCTTAAAAGTCAACAAAATCATTTGGCCATAGACTCTCTTTTGGAAGGATGGGTGGAGGGAGGGTAATTGGTGGGACCACACCTACGGCGCATCTTACAAGGGTACATGTGAAATTTACTAAATGTAGAATATAAATGTCTTAAAACAATAACTAAGAACATACCATGAAGGCTATGTTAACCAGTTTGATGAAAATATTTCAAATTGTATATAAAACCAGCACATTGTACCCCATGATTGCATTAATGCACACAGCTAGAGGCTAGCAATACCAGGTAGGATGTTATTCAGGTTTTTTAGAAACTCCAAAACTAGGGACCATAAGGCCGGGCAGAGAAGATGTTTTGGGTGCTCTGATGGTGGGGGCTGCAGAAGGAAAGGCTACAGGATGGAGATGCTGTCAACAGTGAAAGTGACAAACATTAAGACAGAGATGACATTTACCGTCAAATCCTTGGTGGTGCTTTTCCTTTCTTTAGGCCTGTTAATTGAGGAGCCTTGGAGAATGAAGTTGCGGTTAAATGTTTTAATGGTGGTCACTGAAGATGTCTCAATTTTTTCAGCTAAAAGAAAATAAATGAGAATAAGTGTTACCCAGAAGATGGACTGATTGTTAAGGGAAAAGACCAGCTGGCCAGATTACTTAGATTTTTATTGTAGGTTTGGCATCTCATTTCTCTACATGTTTGACTGCACAATCTTTTTATTTTGTGTTTATTTTTATGATTGAGCAAATAGGTCAAGGCATCGTTTTGTAGCTTTCTGGGGAAAGGCAGCTGGGAAATAATGGACTGAAGTCCATAAATTATTATTTCAAATCCTGAAGTATAAAAAGGCTCTACAACCTAGAGATTTTTATAACTTTGGGGCCAAAATCATCCGATTACAAAACCTGACCTGAACTGACGTGGCTATTTAAGTCTTTGTCATCTCACCAAGTGTGAATGTTCTCATGCTTTGCCTCAAGAATATCCATGTGTTTGATTATCAGAATATGCCCAGACACCATAGGGGGTGTTAAGGAATATATAGCACATGTGCCATATTAACTTTAACACCTTGATAACCTTTGTAAGTTTTAACTGTGTAGGGTTTTGTAGACTAAGCAAGCATCTGTTGAATGTTTGTTAAATGGTGAATGGCAGAAGCCATTCAAATGGACATCTTTTTTTGTAAATTGAAATCTCTCTTTTGGCATCTTCATTATGTGGCTTCTGAACCCAATGAAATTGTTAAAAATGTTCACTGGATGAAGGTGATATGACTGGCATTGCTGGAGGTTGCATTTGGTTTCTTTTCATTTCTTCCTGACAGTCACACCATCCAGCATATTCCAGCAGATGCTACTGCAAGCACCACCACTCATTCTTGGCTCATGTAGGGCAGATCAGAAGTACCAGCCAGTGATGGATGGGAGTGAAAAAACACAAACCCCTATTGAATTAAGGGCATTAAGGATTAGCCTTAATTGCCCAAAGAAATAACTTGCTAACTAAAGTTACCCTATATTGGTTTACTTTCCTTCCCTGAATCATTTCTTTCCTTTCCTACCAGTGCTTCCTGGAATCACCTCACCAATAAACTACCTGGAGTCCTATAAGTTTGGTTGCAGGGTTTCTTCTGTGTAAACCCAAGTCAAGATAGAAAAGAACAATTTTGCATGAGAACTCTTCATTAGATCTAGCCCACAAACTCAGATCTCTGTGTTACTCACAGTAAATGAGTCAGGTTTAATTTTTTGGTAGTTCTGTGGTTTTATTTATTTATCTATTTATTTTTTGCAGTTTTTGGCCGGGGCTGGGTTTGAACCCGCCACCTCCGGCATATGGGGCCAGAACCCCACTCCTTGAGCCACAGGATTTTGAGCACACCTGTCACTGGTGGAGCAGGCAATTTCCTCCTCTGCTGCCTTGATGTGTCTATGGTTTGTACCTACAAACAGAACACAATGGTCAATTGATCTTTGCAAAGCCAAAGATATTTTATCTTTATTTATTTATTTATTAATCTTTTTTTATCTTTTATTTTCTAGGTCATACAGCATTCCAACAGTGGGGGTGAGAGACAAACACACCTGGTTCCTTTGCTTCTGCTCCCGTTTTCTTGTGAGGCGCACACACGGTGCTATGTTTAATCCTGCGATGGTCAGGGCTGAAATCCGGCTCTCGATATCAGAAATCTTAATGCAACAGAAAGACAGATTGGCAGAGAAGCACCACAGATGGGGAATCTTTGTTATTGAGTTTATAAAAGAACAAATCTGCTTTGATGTGTGCTCCTTCATTCATTCAACTTCTGTCAAGCACCTCTCTATAGTGTGTAGTGGGAAGATAAAACACAGCCCATCTTTATATGTTTAACTTTCTAATTCGGTAGCTCTAGAGCTGCCAGAGCATGCCTAGGGATAAACAGAAGCCTGGGTAGAAGGAGGTGGTCAGGGAAGGCTTCCCTAGGAGGCAACATGTGAACGAAGCTTTGAAGGGAGGTGTGATTTATAGTTCCTGATTCCTTATTCTGTAACTTCATGAATCCTAAACTACAGCACCAGGTTTTAGGACGGAGGCCCAGCAGGCCCCAGTTTGAGTCTAAATCTTCCATTAAGAGGCCAAATGGCTTTGAAAATCTCCCTCCTCTCTCTGGGCATAAGTTTCCTCATTTATAACATGAGAGGGTCAGCCCAAATTTCCTTCTAGTAGAGTCTGAAGGCAGAAATAGAGAGCAAGAGCCCACTTAGTTCCAGGAGAGAACTCTGGACCTCCCTGTCATCAGAGATGAAGAAGACACTGTCCCTACCCTTAGGAAAAGGCCATTACTGTGTGCCAGGTACCATGCTAAGTGCATTAAATACATGGACTCATCCATGCTTCAAAATAATTCCATAAAGTAAGTGATGTCTCTTGGTCTCACAAATAGAGAAACTGTAGCTCAAAGGGATAAGAGCTATAAACCCAACACCTCACAGCTGGTCTGGGGCAGGGTTTATCATTAATGTCAATGTCCATGCTCTTGCTACATTGCCACATTGTCAGAGACTTGTCAAGGCCTGACATGGGGGACAGGAAGAGACAGGAAAAGGCTAGCAGAGCTGAAGGGAGAGGCAGGGATCCTGGTGAGATGGTACCTCCTGGATGTTGCTGGGCACCGAACAGTACCTGGAAGGCAGGCCCAGCAGCCAGCATGTGTGTGACCCACTTCTGAGATCTCTGTTGCCTCCCTTCAAGACAAATTATGATTCTGTGGTCATCTGCTGAGGCTTCCTTGGACAAAGCCTCCTGGGATAGTTGCTACAGGAGGAGCAAGGACAAGGGCTCAAGGGTCAGTAAATTTGGCCTCTTCTACCCCTGACAAGTGGAAGCCTCAGAGGAGAAGGTAGGTGAAGGTCACATCTGTGGCGGCTGGTGCAGGATGCAAGTGAAGCTGCTTAGTAAACAGCCCAAAGAAGTAGCTGCTGTGAGCCCTGTTCCTTCCTGGCACCCAGAAGCCTTCCTGTTTTGACTGCTCATATTTCACCTTGAGAGTTGTATTCCTTTGGTTTATAGACCAATAAATTGTACAAGCCTGAGAAAAGTTGCAGGCTAAATTTTTACCTATCATTTGCAACTGGTGTGAATTAGATGCCCACTTTCCTTCCTGAAAGTAGTTTTGATGGAGAGGCTTACTCAGAGGGCTCTAGAAGACTCCGTCAATGGGAAAGCAAGATGCTGACCTGATTTGCTGACTGTTAGGTTCTAGAATAAGAATTTTTAGTCTGTAGGGACAAGGAACAAAGAAAGAGGAAAAGAGATTGTTGAGGGGTGATTTTGCCTATGTTTTGTCATCTTTTTTTATAATTACGTCCCACTTCATTCCTAAGACTACATTCCTCATGAGCTGCAGATTCATTAGAAGGGGATGACCAGTTCAGCTGTGAGTTTCCTGGGAGTCAAAGCCAAGAGCACAGTGTAGGACACTTCCACAAGATACAGACTGAGTACTCAGGACAACAGCTTTTCCTGATCCTAGAGTGAGACAGACTGTCTCCAGGAAAGCTCCTAGAAAGCACCTGGTGTGCCAGGACCCTTCCACGCTCCCCACAGGTCATTCTGCAGTCTCCCTCAGCACTGTCCCAAAGGTAAAGAAGCTGACAGTGTCCTTAGACTGGGTCCTGGTCTAAGAGCACAGTTTAGTGTATCTGTTCTCTTCAGTGGGGCCCCTCTTGCCATTGTACAGGAAACAGTGAGGTGAGACTAGACTTGGGGTGAGAATGGACAATACTCCCTATTGTCCATTCTCTGGCAGTAACTGGCAGGCAGCATGGGGGAGTCTCCACGTGCATGGAGGTCCTGCTGAGAGATCAGCAAAGCTGACTGCAGGGTCCACATCCTCTCATGCAAATTAAGAACTCCTAGGTGCGGGCAGCACCTGTGGCTCAGTGAGTAGAGCGCCGGACCCATATGCCAGAGGTGGCGGGTTCAAACCCAGCCCCAGGCCAAAAACTGCAAAATAAATAAAATAATAAGAACTCCTAGGTGAGTGCATCGCCTCATGGCAGGACTGACACACTTCTTAGGAAACCACACAGCACACTCTGGTTAAGAATGTGGGCTGTGAGGTCACAAAGACTTGGGTGAAAATCCAGGTTTTACCATTTTCTAGCTATTTGGCTTTGGGATTTAACCTTTTGGAGTCTCCAGTTTCTCGGATATAAAAGAATAGCAGTAGCCACTACATGAGGTTGCTAAAAGATTAAATCCAATGATGAGGCAAAACATTAAACACAACTCCTGGCACAAAGTAAGGCTCACTGAACATTGGGGATTATTGGCATATTTAAAAATGAGTAATAAAATAGGCACATTTAAAAGCATAGAAAATGGACATTTGTGACATGAGGATTTTCTGCCATAAAACATGGGCTTTAAAAATTTAACCCTAGGCAAATTTGGAAGCAGGAATAACGAATTATCCAGTAATACCCTCCAAATATCCATAGACATTACTTCCTGCTAAATCACTTAGGAAGTATTTGCTGTACAATGTACCAGAAAACAAATGATTTTATTCCATTATATAAAATTTTGAAAAAGGCCGGGCACTGTGGCTCACGCCTGTAATCCCAGCACTCTGGGAGGCTGAGGCAGGGGGATTGCTTGAATTCAGAGGTTGAGACCAGCCTGAGCCAGGGCAAGACCTCGTCTCTAAAAATAGCCAGGTATTGCAGCAGGTGCCTGTTGTCCCAGTTACTTGGGAGGCAAGAGAATCATTTGAGCCCAAGAGTTTGAGGCTGTTGTGAGCTATGACGCATTCTACCAAGGGTGACAAAGTGAAATTCTGTCTCAAAAAAACAAAGCAAAACAAACTAAAAACCCAACAAAAATATCCTCCAAAAACCTTTGAAAGTAAATTGATGAAGTCTTGGCTGAAATTTATGTATGTATGTATGAATATACACATGTATGTATTTTTAGGATAGCTGCTCTTAAGCCATTCTTACTGATAATAGTCAACAGGGTCATCTGTCTCCTGAGACCATTTCTGGTTCAGAGCACTAATTAATCCACAGAGTAGAGAACTGCGCTATCTCATGCTCAAGAGTGGTTAATAATGTGAGGAGTTATGATTTTCTTAAATTAAAATTACTTTTAAAATAATTATCACCTGAGATTGTCATCTTCTCTATCCAGAGGTAGTTTCTATTGACCACAATTCTCCCAAGGGTGCAGTTTTAAGATGCAGAATCTATAGAAATATTAGTGAACCAGATGGTCTGTGCTGAATTTATGATGGAGAGACCAGTGTTTTTCAAACTTGAGTAAAATATGGGCCCCTTTTAAGGAAGAAAATATTGTCACAGGCCTCTGAGAATATCTATATGTCTGCAGACTCAATTGGGGAATTAGAGATCAACCTATGGTCAATTTTGACTGACAGGGTCAAAGGCCAAGGGAATATTTATTTATTTTATTTATTTGTTTGTTTTTGAGACAGAGTCTTACTTCATGTCCCTGAGTCAGAGTGCCATGGTGTCATCACAGCTCACTGCAACCTCAAACTCTTGGTCTCAAATGATCTTCTTGCCTCAGCCTCCCAAGTAGCTGGGATAACAGGCACCTGCCCCAACACCTGGCTATTTGTAGAAACAGGGTCTTGCTCTGGCTCAGACTAGCCTCGAACTCTTGAGCTCAAGCAATCCATCTGCCGCAGCCTCCCAAAGTGCTAGGATTATAGGCGTGTGCCACCGCACCAGGCCCCAAGGGAATATTTATAAAAAACTTTACAAAGTTAAGGAGACTATAGCAATCAGTTCTGAAATAGCTATATCTAAATCATGTTTGCTACTCAAGCAAAATATTGGCCTGAGAAATTTATACTTTCAATTTCATTCATTTATTCTTCCCATTTTTATCAAGTGTCAAATCTGTGTTTAAGTTACATGCTACAGTTCTGTTCTCATGGAGCTTTTAGCCTACAGAGGGGAAAACTGGCATTAAATAAGTAACCAACAACATGATAAGGGCTAGATAAGGGTGGTCTTGAGATGGAATGGGAACCTATAAAGCAAGGTTCATTCATATGGTCCAGGAAATTTGTCAAAGAGGAAACTGGCATAAAATTTTAAAGTAAATCCAATATGCAGGGTGGCTATAAAGTTTGTGTGCAATTTTAAATATTCTGTTTTTTAAATTACACTTGAACTTAATAGCCACCCTGTATTATCAAGGCTATAATCTGGGAGAGAAGAGGGCTGTACTTTACAAAACAAGTATTTGGTGGAATTCACCTGGAAGTACTATATCCATGCAAGCATGCTGGAGATGATGGGAACTGACGAATACAACAGCCTTAAGACAATTCCTGTGAGAGATGGGGTTCTCTCTTTCATCCTGTGGGCCCCCCTCTGGGCAAAGGGGAGAGTTCTCACCTGGAGTTCAGCATGGTGGACCTGGGCTGCAGCTGTGGCCACCTGGTCTTCCAGATCTGCCAGTTGGGTCTCATCAGTGCCACTGTGGATACAGCGGGCAGCATCTTCCAGCTCAGTCAGCTGGCTCTCCAGGCCGTACACAGTGCCTGCCGCCAGGTACACCTGTAGGGAGGGCACCGCCTGTGAGCTCAGGTCTGCAGCCCTAGGACTGGCTGGGCCCCTTTCAGGGGATCCTGGTAATTCAGGGGAGTAAGAGAGAACTAGACTGGACACTGGGGAAAAATGTTGTTTGGATAACATTTATAAACATTCTTCATGCTTAAGTGGTATGTGGGGTCTTGCCACCCCATCACTGCCTACCATGCTTTCCCTTCCACCCTACCTAAACTTTCCTGGAAGGAAAAATAATTTGTAAGTTGCTTTTGACAAAATAGTACAAAAGACATGACATCAGCTATGTGAACTGTAAACTGGTCCAGTGACTATAAAAATCAATATCAAGAAGAAATAAAGAGGAAAACTCATGATGGAGTTTTGCCAATAAAACTTTTGGTTAGTATTTGGTAATTGAGAAAAAAATTTAGAATACATAAAAGGGGTGGAATTAATTTAAGATAATTACAAATTCTGAGTGAATTTCCTTTGTTTGCTCAAAACAGGCTCAGGGATTAAAATGAACCTGAAATTTGTAGTAGGAAAATATTTCTTAGAAAATAGTGCAGTGTAAAAAAAAAAAAGGAAGAGAAAAGAAAATAGTACAGTGCTAAGAGAAGCATGTCAAATCTGTCAAGTAGAACAGATAGATTTTAGGGGAGCTTTTGAAAATTAGAGAGCAAATCAGATAAAAGACATAATCAGAGATATAAAGAAAAATTTTGACTTATGAGTTTATAAAATGATTCCCATAAAAATGAGTAAACAGAAGGTAAAGTCATTGGAATAATTCCAGACTAAGAGATGTGGACCAGGGCGAATGAAAAAAATGCTCCCTCATCAGGAACGCAATGAAACAACCGCCAATGCAAGGACTGAGATGTATCTAAGGAAGGCAAATACTTCAAGAGAGGTTCTTGAGGTATAATCAACATATATAAAGTCTTGAACCTGTAATCATAACAATTTAGAATTGATTTGAATGAAATGTATGGCCCGGACTTTAACAGTCCTTTAACTTGAGTTAAAAATGTAAGAGTTGAGATCAAGCCAGAGCTTAGGCAGACAAGTCATGCACAGCTTTAGCATTGAGTGATGCCGAGGGTTGGGGTTGATGATGGAAAGAACCCTGAGAGGCTGCTGCTCTGTGGATTGCTTGGTGTGATTCACTCATCTGCATTAGGACTGGCAGTTTTACAAAACACTTCAAAGTGGAGCCAGGTGCAGGCTTAAGCAAGGCACAATTGACTGTGCTTCAGCAGCAGGCGTAGTTAGCCAGGCTGTGGGAGCTTCCAGCACCACTGACACAACGGACGTCACATCAGATGATTCACCAGTCATACAGGGGGCATGAACTGAATGTCTGCTGGGAACTGCTGAACTCTAGCTTAACTTTGATTTTATGTATTTTTAATCATATACTGAGTATTAGAGAAATTCTGTTTCTAAAGGATCTTCACAATTTCATTATAGCCACTTATTTTTTGTTTTCAAAACAAGAAATGTTTCCTTGTTGTTTGTCATGTTAAAACATGATAAATATTTCAAAGGTATCTGAGTGGAGGAATTATTCAGGAAATGTATCTCAAAATTTCTAAAGTTGAAAAACTTCCCTTCCAAAGGATAAGAAAAATTAAGGAGAGGAGAGAGAGAGAGTGAAGGAGAGAAGCGAAAGGTAGGACAGTTTAAAGCTTACTATATTTTTGTTTACAGATTTCTCTATCTATACTGAAAAAAAAGTTATTTTAATAAGTTAATTTAAAATATAAACTTACAGCTTTGCACAAGGAAATAAAATTTAGAATGATTATTTAAATGAAATTAGTAAGTGTGGGAATGATTATTTAAACGAAATTAGTAAGTTAATCTAACTTTGGTTTTAGAATGTTGATTTTACCAGAGACACTTAATGCTCAACGTCATCACACCCTAGGATTGTATCAACCTGATTGCTACTTACATCTTCATCACAGCCATCTGCTGATGTTACTTTGTTTTTCTGCGGAGACAAAGCAATATGAAAAAGTTCTGAGCCCTCAGCAAGGCCAGGATGTTCACCTTTTACTCTGTGTTCTCTAAAAGCACCAGAAGGGTGGAGACATTCAGTTGTTTGGCACTGACATCAGCTCAACAAGAATTTATAGCCAAAGTGCTGGGCCTAGAGGACAGGAGTGGGGTAATAATGATGATGATGATGACAATGACATGCACTTACTGAGCCAGGGGCTGAGCCAAGGGTTTTACGTGACTTATTTATGCTCATGGCAATTCTTGTGTCTGACTGTATTATTCTGCTACAATCAGTGTATTAAAGATATTAAAGAGAACATTATATCTCCTAGAAAGGTCCAAGATGTTCTGAGGTCTTACAGCTGGGAAGTGGGAGAGCCTGGAATTGAGCTCGGGACGGCTGGTGTCTGACCTTGTGTCTGTATCCTCCTTGTCCTGTGATGCTATGATAATCTCAGTCGGAATGCTGTGACAGTTCACCTTTCAAATTCTAACATAAAGGTACTAGAGTTATTGTGGCTATAGATGGATATAATATTGGCTCTGTTGCTGGCTTGAAATAAAAGTTAATAAGCTATAAAGCTATAGGATGAAAATGCTCTATAAAAAGTAACACACTTGAAAATGTTCATTTGGAATTGCTTGCCAAGGTCCATTTTTGGTGAGAACTATGGTTACCATGTCTGAGTAAGCTATGTCCTCTTTAACTCTAGTCCCTGATGCCTGTGACCCGATTGGCTAGCCTTTCTCAAAGTGGTTGAAGGGATGAGGATTGGTGTTTCGTTAAGGAAAGACTTTGTGGTTAAACATTCCAAGTTATTTCTGCCTTTAGGAGGGACAAGAGCTGATTTCTCAGTGCTAACACCTGGCAGCAGGTGAGTCTTCAATGTGCCAACAGGTATCACGCTTTTCCTAGAAGAGTACGTGAATTTACCAAACTTACTTGACTGCAGGGCATCTCGTTGGACTTAGCTTCTGTGTAATACACTGTAGGGGACTAAGGGAAGATAATAACCGATGGTATTCCTTTCCTTACTGTCTGAGGGCAGAGAGCCACCTGAGTCACCTTGACGACCGCCACCAGTTCTGGTGTCACATCCTCTCTGGTGCTGTGGGGATGGCAGGAGACCCGTAAGAAAGACCAATGTCCTCCGCTTGATCCTGGATTTGGTGGCAGAGCTGAGCTCCCCAAGGGGCAGTTCTGCTGACATATGTTACGTGGGCATACAGGGCAGAGCTAAAAGGGAAGTTGGGATTGTCCACCACTGTCTCCATGCCTGGGGATCGTAGGTGACCTGAAGTTGCCTCTGTCATTTAGCAAAGATGAGAATGAAGCATGTCCTCAGATGGGGTGGGAGGGAGTGGGAGCTGACTTGACCCTCCCCTCATAACCCCGGAGAAGTCCACAAGGTGGCCCCTTCCTGCTGTTCCTACTATAGGTCTGAGAACGGTTATGCTGGCTGCTCTCTGTTGACCTCCTAGGTCCCTTCTCTGTCCTGCTCTGTTCCGTGGGAGGTGTGTCAATGCTGAGAAACTATGGGAATTCTAAAATACCATGTCCTCTCATAATAAACAGAAGACTGGATATACGAGTGTGATATTTCTTCGTTTTATCTTCTGTAGCTCTGAAACCTTCACAAGTATATTTAAAGGTGAACATTCTCTACCGAATGCTCTTTTATCTCCGAGTCCTGGTCTGTGGTAACCAGTGTTCAGAAGGCGAGAATGGTGTCACCATTTCTATTTCTGACAGTCCCTGGGTCCCCCAGCACAAAGAACAGCAGCGGAGGAATGAAGGAGCTCTTTGCTCTTCATCATACAGACAAAGCCACGATTTTATTAGATCATCTGTGCCCAAAGGTCAGTTTAAGAACCAGCCTTTGCTTCCTCCCACTGCTCAGCTGAATTCCATCCTGGAAGCAGCAGAGCGAGGCAACCGCCACAGCTCTGTGATCTGCTGAATTAAAGAGTTGAAGAAAAGAATCATCCCTTCTCTGATTCAAAAGCCTATAGAATTCAAAGGAACATAGATGGAGTTTCTTCTGGGTTGAAATTTGAAAAGCTGAGGGAGAGAGGATAGAAGCAGGAATAAGTAAGTTAACTCCTCAGGGACAAGAGAGGTGCCACCTGCAAAGCCGTCTTTCAGCCACTGGTCCCTGCTGGGACCTCTGACGTCTTGAATCAGTGGGTAAGTATATGTGTTTTGAATCAAAAGTGTTAATGAACCCAAGAAAAGAAGAATAATGTACAAAAAAAGAATCTTACAAGATGAAAACTCCAACAAGGCCCTTGTGTTTTCTCAACATGCTTCTTGGAGGGGAAAAAAAAAAGCAAGCTGTCTTTGCTTTAAGTGTGCCATGAGAACAGACCATTATCATTTAAATACAGATAGTCATCCTTGGCTTTTTTTTGGTTACCATACTTTGTGAAAAATACATTCCTTTCCTGGTGCACCATATAGATGTATGTAACCTTTTCAGTTCTGTGTGTTCAGGACCGGGGCCATCTTAAGAACATCAGCACTAAAAGCACTATGTTATAAGAACATTTAAAGATCAGAGACCCTGCCCCTTAGAAGTAACATGTTTTTTCTTTTGAAAAAGGGTTTCATTCCTCTGATGTAGTCTTACCGTCAGCTAAATATTCACTGAGCATCTCCTCTGTTCAGGCTCTGGGCTGAGGGCTGGGGCTGCAGGAACTTATGCATCTGGTTCCTAACCTGGGGGTGATTTTGCCCTGCCCCACACTCCTAACATTTGACGATGTCTGGAGACTTTTTGCTTTTTTATTTATGGAGACAGAGTCTGACACTGTTGCCCAGGTTATAGTGCCATGGTATCAGCCTAGCTCACAGCAACCTCAAACTCCTGTGCTTAAGCAATCCTCTTACCTCAACCTCCCAAGTTGCTGGGACTACAGGCACCTACTATGATGAGCAGCTAATTTTTCTATTTTTATTATTTTATTTTATTTATTTATTTTATGAGACTGAGTCTCACTACATTGCTCTCGGTAGAGTGCTATGGTGTCACAGCTCACAGCAACCTCAAACTCTTGAGCTTAAGCAATTCTCTTGCCTCAGCCTCTCAAGTAGCTGGGACTACAGGTGCCCGGCACAATGCCCGGCTATTTTTTTGTTGCAGTTGTTTAGTTGGCCTGGGCTGGGTTCGAACCTGCCACCCTTAGTGTATATGGCTGGTGCTGTCACCACTGTGCTACGGGCACCGTGCCAATTTTTCTATTTTTAGTAGAGTTGGAGTCTTGCTCTTGCTCAGGCTGGACTCAAACTCCAGCTGAGCTCAAGTGATCCTCCTGCCATGGCCTCCTAGAGTGTTAGGATTACAGGTGTGAGGCACTAAGCCTATGGAGACATGTTTGATGGTCACACTAGAAGGGCACTGCTACTGGCAGCTAGTGGGTAGAGAACAGGGGTATTGCCAGACCTCCCACAGGGTATAGGACAGCCCCATAATAAGAATTAACTCATCCAAATATTGACAGTGCGGGTCTAATAGGAGATAGAAGAGCAAATGGAAAGGATGGTAAAGCAAGGTCAGATTGATGTACACTTAGATTTTCAGGGAGCTCTAAGGGAGAGAATCTTTAGCTTTTATAGTGAAACAAATATTAGCATTTTTATTTTATTTTATCTTATTTTTATTTATTGTTGGGGATTCATTGAGGGTACAAGAAACCATGTTACACTGATTGCATTTGTTAGGTAAAGTCACTCTTACAATCGTGTCTTGCCCCCAAAAGGTGTGGTACACACCAAGACCCCATCCCACTCGCTCCTTCCCTCTCTCTGCTCTTCCTTTCCCCACCCCTCCCTCATTCTTTCTCTCTCTGCTCTCCCCTTCCCCCACCCCTTACCATGTCATTAATTGTCCTCCGATCAAAACTGAGTACATAGGATTCGTGCTTCTCCATTCTTGTGATGCTTTACTAAGAATAATGTGTTCCACTTCCATCCAGGTTAATACAAAGGCTGTAAAGTCTCTATTTTTGTAATGGCTGAATAGTATTCCATAGTGTACCTATACCACAGCTTGTTAATCCATTCCTGGGTTGGTGGGCATTTAGGCTGTTTCCACATTTTGGCAATTGTAAATGGAGCTGCAATAAACAGTCTAGTGCAAGTGTCCTTATGATAAAAGGATTTTTTTTCCTTCTGGGTAGATGCCCAGTAATGGGATTGCAGGTTCAAATGGGAGGTCTAGATTGAGTTCTTTGAGAGTTCTCCATACTTCCTTCCAAACAGGTTGTATTAGTTTGCAGTCCCACCAGCAGTGTAAAAGTGTTCCCTTCTCTCCACATCCATGCCAGCATCTGCAGTTTTGAGATTTTGTGATGTAGGCCATTCTCGCTGGGGTTAGATGGTATCTCAGGGTGGTTTTGATTTGCATTTCTCTAATAATTAGGGATGATGAGTACTTTTTCACATGTTTGTTAGCCATTCGTCTGTCTTCTTTAGAGAAGGTTCTATTCATGTCTCTTGCCCATTGATATATGGGATTGCTGGCTTTTTTCATGTGGATTAATTTGAGTTCTCTATAGATCCTAGTTATCAAGCTTTTGTCTGATTCAAAATATGCAAATATCTTTTCCCATTATGTAGGTTGTCTATTTGCTTTGGTTATTATTGTCTCCTTAGCTGTCCAGAAGCTTTTCAGTTTAATTAAGTCCCATTTGTTTATTTTTGTTGTTGTTGCAATTGCCATGGCAGTCTTCTTCATGAAGTCTTTTCCCAGGCCAATATCTTCCAGTGTTTTTCCTATTAATATTAGCATTTTTTATCTTGAATCATTTCGATTTGTTGTTGTTTGAACTTTTATCAAAAAAGTACCTCTATGCTTGGCACCTGTAGCACAGCGGTTACGGTGCCAGCCACATACACTTGAGGGTGGTTGGTTTAAACCTGGCCCAGGCCAGCTAAACCACAATGACAACTATAACAAAAAAAAAAAAATAGCTGGGTGTTGTGGCAGGTGCCTGTAGCCCCAGCTACTCAGGAGTCTGAGGCAAGAGAATTGCTTAAGCCTAAGCCCAAGAGTTTGAGGTTGCTGTGAGCTGTGGTGCAACAGCACTCTACCGAGGGCAACATAGAGAGACTCTGTCTCAAAAAAAAAAAAAAAAAAAAAAAGGTACCTCTACTAATAATTCCTGATTTCTGGGAATAGCATTCACTTGAGCACCTCAAAAGTAGGGGTGACTACTGGGTCTAGAAGGATGGAATCACCTGCCTTGATTTAATACCAGCTTTGGGGGAGGAGCCATGCCAAGTGGGATGGTGACTATGGTCTGAATGACCGAGGTCCAAATCTCTCAGTGGCACTCCTGGTCTGCAGTAATGCAAAATTCTCTTCATCTGGCATTTATTAAGACATGATTGTGGATATTTAGGTGAAATAATCTATTATATTCCTTCCTCACAAGTCAGAGGATAGAATAATCCATTACCAGCAGACACACCTATTATTCCAAACCAAACACTCACAGAAACTCCTCAAGGGGCAAGAAGAGCTCTCCTGAATGCCAAGTCACACATACCCACCTCGCCCCACCCCCTTCCAGTTGGCAGACTCTCATTTGGGAGACAAGAATTTTTTCTTTCTTGAATGGAAGAAGGGAAATTATGGTGTCCTTTTACATAAAAACAGTATTGCATCAATTAATGATGGGGATACATTCTGAGAAATGTGTCTTCGGTGATTTTGTTGTGTGAACACAGCCCCCTGCACACCTAGTCTATATGGTGTGAACTATTGCTCCTGGGCTACAATCCTGTGCAGTACATTATAATACATTACCATACTGAATACCGTAGGTAACTGTGAAGCCCTGGTGAGTGTTTGAGTATTGAAACATAGTAAGGTATGGTACCAACATGGCATAAAAGATAAAAAGTGGTATGTCTGTGTAGAGCACTTACCATGAATGGAGCTGGTAGGACTGGAAGCTGCTCTGGGTGAGCCGGTGAGTGAGTGGGGAGTGGGTGTGAAGTCCAGGACAGTGCTGTCCACTACGGCAGAATTTACAGGCACTGCACACTTAGACTTCACTAAATTTATAAAAAAGGTATTTTTTCTTTAATAATAAATTAACCTTACTATAACTTTCTTACTTGATAAACCTTTAATTTTTTTTTTTAGCTTGACTCTTTTGTAATATAGGCAGTCCCTGAGTTATAAACACTCGACTTATGTACAACTTGCACTTATGAATAAGCCCCCAAGTTACAAACATCTGACTGACATATGACTTGCACTTATGAACACAATCTGTTATAGGTAATAGGCACGTGTTCCAACTTATCTATCAATTCAACTTATGAACAATCCTATAGAAGTTGCCATTTGTAACCCGGGGACTGCCTATAATACTTAAAACACACACTGTACAGCTGTACACAACTATTTTCTTTCTTTATATGCTTCCTTTTATAAGCTTTTTTCTATTTTTAAATTTTTAATTTTTTTTACTTTTTAAACTCCTTGTTAAAAACTGAGACACAAGCACACACGTTAGCCTGGGCCAACACAGAGTTAGGATCATCAACATCACCATCTTCCACCTCCACCTCTTGACCTACTGGAAGGTCTTCAGGGGCAATAACATGCAGAGGAGCTGTCATCTCCTAAGATAATGCCTTCTGGAATGCCTCCTGAAGGATATGCCTCTTGCTCAAGGCAGTGTTATAATTAACTTAAAAACAATATATGTAGAAGTAGCACACTCTAACATAACCATAAAAAGTGTAGTACAGTAAATACATAAACCAAGAAGTCTTTTATCAACATTATTAACAAGTTTATGTCTTGCATGTAATTGTATATGCTGTAATTCCATACAACTGGCAGTGCAGTAGGTTTGTTTACAGCAGCATCACCACACACACTAAGCAATGCACTGCCAAGGTCTTATGATTGCTGCAATGTCACTAGGCACTAGGCCACAGGAGTTTTTCATTCCATTAGAATCACATGCAGCCTGTCATTGACCAAAACATTGTTACACGGTGTGTGAATATAACTGTATTTGCAAATAGCTTACAGGAGCATAAACTACATGGAACTGGATTTGAAGAAGAATGAATGTAAGCACTGTCTTTCCCCCCAGCACATTCATTTGGTTTTGCCTTCAGAGATGTACAGGTACAAATTTCCACAGGGAACTACCTGACTTGACTGATGGCCTATAACCTTCCTGAAGTGTTCAAGCACATCTGAGCACCTTCCCCTTCATCCCTTCCTCATTTCCAGAAAGTCAGTAGATCCTACCTCCCTTCCCTCTACCCCTTGACCTTCAGGCAATGCTTCCTTCTGGCAGGGCAGGAGTGGGCACTGGGGAAGAGCGGGAGGCCTGCATCAGTGACCTCAGATAGAACAAGTAGAATCAGGATGAACGAGGCAGCTGGGAGGGCCTTGCTGCCTACACCTCAGTGAAAATGGGTGATTTTTCAACAAAACAAATAAAACTTATTTTATTTCCTTTCTTTCTCAAGTATCTTCCTCTTGGAAACAGCAAATGCATACTTATCCTAGGATGCGAGAAAGAGCTAAGAATGTTTGTTATTAGGGTTGGAAGCACTTTTAACAACTTATTCTTTAATGTATGTTAATGGGATCATTATAGGAGTTGGCTGATGACATGCCTGTCAAATACCAGTAAGAATATCTGACATTTATTTAGTCTTTATTTTGTGCTAAGCATTGTAAATGCACTTTTACACATACTTGATGTTAGGCATTTTCCTCTTGGTCAGCTGGTTGGCTCCTCGTTGTGGGCACAGAGGATGGGAACAAAAACTAGAATGTGGGGGAGGAGTTATGTGGCAGAGTTTGGGGTCCAAATGTGTTCACAAGGTAACACAGGTAATGCAATGGGGTTTTAGTTCTCAGACTACCTGGAAAACTCTGGTGGTGAGTATGGTAGCCTCAGGAGAAAGGGGGTGGGCTTCCTGTTGCCAATGGCACGGAGAGTCTTGGGTGATTCATTGGGAACAAAAAAAAAGATGATTGTGTTGTTATCTTAAGTTAGGGAAGCTGGGCAGATCAGCTGTAGTAACCTCAGTTCTTCTGGCCACCATTCTCCTTTCCTGTATGGCACTGGTGAAACTCCACCTGAGCCTCATGGATGTCTGTTATAGCTGTTATGTACCCTCCTCTCTGCCCACCAAGCTTCAATGTCCTTTTGTTCTCAGCAGCTCACGTCTGTAGGGAGGACTGCTTTTGGGCTACTGGAGACACTTTACCTGCATGCAGAGAGACTGAAGTGCCTGTTGGCTATAAGAAGGGCCAATTCTTTTGCCTCATGTCAGGATACGTCTGAGATGCAACTTCAATTCCAGAGCTCCCTGAAGAATCAGGCTGAAGCTATTCTTTGCGTGAGATCATGCTCTTGCTCAGATTCTTTCCTTCTTCCACCCCTTACCACCCACCTTAAGGGCATCTTTCTAAAAAGTCACTTGCATACAAATCCTCATCTCAGGTCTGCTCCTGGAGAACCAAGCCTAAGTCCCTTCCTGAGAATCTCTTTTCTAAGGTGGCGGTGATGGGGTGTGTGTCCTCACACTCCCGTGATAAGCTACAGCTTCACCAGCTTCTTCTTAGAACACATTCACCCTTGCCAAGGCACACACACACCCTCTTACGTTTTCTTCCAGGGAAGTCAGCTGCTCATCCAGTCTCACTTGGTCGGTCCCAAGAGGAAATGTCCCCTTCTTTCTGTCAGGAGGGACTGGTGGGGACTCCCAGGGCCCTGTAGACTCTGCTATCAACTCCTCTGTGGCGTTGATGACTTTCAGGACTTCTGTGGAGATGTTGCAGAGAGAAACAGCAGAATACTTCTGTTTGGTCCAATAACAGAAAGGGACAGAAGACAAGAACAGCACATTAACAATGACACAGAAATTCTATATTATCATGACACTCATCATCACGAGATTGATTCTGTAATACCACACACAAACACCAATGTGATGAAGGAGTGAGGAGATGAAAATCCACACAGCAGAAGGAAACTCAAAGGAGGACTGGTTTGACTTGCCCTAATTTCTGTGACTCCCTGTAAATTATTTCAGATTCTTAGGGAGGGAGGGAAGAAGGAGAGCACAAGTAGAAGCTGCATGGCCTCTTCCCACTGCCAATAGTCTGATGTCGATTGTGTCATTGGGTGGGTCATATTCTTCTTCTTCTTCTTCTTTTTTTTTTTTTTAGAGACAGAGCCTCAAGCTGTCACCCTGGATAGAGTGCTGTGGCATCACAGCTCACAGCAACCTCCAATTCCTGGGCTCAAGCGAGTCTCCTGCCTCTGCCTCCCAAGTAGCTGGGACTA